>CAJHNH020001403.1:172625-219466 GCA_905116865.2 Candidula unifasciata | reverse complement strand
AGTACGAAAGAGTGGACAGTAGGAATGAGTGGGCAGTAAAAAGAACTGGCAGTAAGAAAGAATGGAAAGTAAGAAAGAGTGGATAGTAGGAAATAGTGAACAGAAAGAAAGCGTGACAGGCACTTCTTTGCGGTGCCTCGTTAGGATATATTCACAAGCAAGAATTTGCGACAAAGAAATTCGTTTACAATTGTATAATATTACTAGTAAGGTAAAGCAGGAGAACTTCCCTTAACAACGATGACGTCGACAACAAAAACAACCGCAGTAGCAGCATCAGCAACAACAACAAAAAACAACAACAAACGTAAGCGCCTACTGGTTAAGCGAAGAGAAAGTTCTAAAAAAAAAAATATCTGAATAACTTTAACATATAGCCAAAACAATTTCTCGTCCCAGACGACGAGATGTTGTTTCCTACGGTTGAGGTAATTTAGTACACCTACATTCATACTTGGCTACATAGTTCTCTGGGGAATTTCAATGTTTCATACAGAGGAAATTACAAGAGATTAAAAACAGATATGATCAAGGAAACATATTTTGTTTCAGCTGAAGTAATTGGAACTGAATATGTCTGATGTGTGCTTCTATAGAATCAGGTTCTTCAAATCGACATTTAGATAGCAATAGGAAAATATTAGATGTCCGCAGAGCAACTATTTTTGTTACAAAAATGGCAGGTTCGATTAGTTCACAATGATAAATCACAGAAGGATATATTTGTTTGTTAATGATAAATGAAATTGCAAGTTACAGACAGGGCAAAATAAGTCTATCTCGACAGTGAGAAAGCTATAGTGCGTTTACAAATTTAGACCGTTTTGTTTTCAGAATTTTCTCAGTGGTTACTATTTCCGTCTCGACGTTTAAGTGTTACACATAAATAATATTTAGACAGCCCAGTTCCATCAAAACGAATATTTTCGCTATTATTGACACAAGTTCTTTACCTATACTTAGTCACAAACATATTTTACAGTACCGGCGTGAACTGTGATGACAGAAGTCAGAGGCGTTGCCACAATTATTCATCATTAGGCCATAAGTCAATTATTTTTTTCCCCTAGTAGTGTACATTTTTTATATTTGTTTTGTGTGTTAAACAATAAATTACCACTATGTTTTGTTTCGTGGTGTCAGCATTTATCAGGAAATTAAAAATTTTCCAAGCTGCACAATAGATATATAAACATGTATTAATTATTGTCATTTCAGTTTTAAGTTTTAAAGTGCATAGAATCTATTTACCGTAATCAGATTTAAGTAAGTCAAAGTGGTTGATGAAGGTCTTGGCTAAATAAACCCAGGGGAAAAAAAAAGCAAAACTTGTCCTAAGTAGTACCGACCGGACATTCTCAATATGGACTAGAGAAGGTTCAATTCTTTCTACACATATATATGCTGAGCAAGAAGGTAACAAGAAAATTAATAGCTTTGGACAAAGAAGGTTATAAACCAGCAATGTACAGAATGCTAGATGATAAATAATTATTGACGCTGAAAAAATAAAAAAATATTAAACACAGACTGAACCATGACATTGGTATATCCAAACGTTCATTATGAAAAGTTGTAAGAGATGCAGGGACTTCGGCCCCATGATAAACAATTACAGAAACGCCTCTAACTTGTATCATACTTCGGTACTTGGATTCACGTTGAAACTGTAACATTTTTTTGTTACCCAACTAAAATTATATCCTTAAATCAAACAGGGCTAAATTAATCACAGTGACAGGTTAGAATATTTTACAGTGGATAACCAAAAGAGTGATAAACACAATTCAGCTAAATTATTCTATACCCATAAATTACCATACTTATAAATTACCATACGCACAAATTAAACCTAGTTATATTCATCCACCACGACGGCTCCAGCTGACGGGCCGTGCTGCTAACGTCACTAGGTTGGGCTAACGATGCGTTAACGCAGCCGGTCGTGCATCCACGGTGATAAATCATATTAAAATAGCCGTGTGTAAAAGGAACTGGAGATAGGATTGGATAGGATTCAGAACTTTGCCAGCATAGACAAAGACCATCGAATTCTCGTGCTACAGACATGCTATCTACATGCAGCAGAGATATCCCAGAATTGGCCGGACGTCATTCCAAGGAAAAACAAGCTGAATGGATCGGTGACTTACATGAGTCACACTACAGACTTCACACACCTATGTCCTTCTCATCTTACATCGCAGGGGGAAAAAAAAAAACGAAGTAGAATGATTTATAACAATGTGTTACTCCTGTCTCGATTCAGTTTTTAACATTGTCTTTCGGTATGCGAATGCAGGCGCCTCAGAAATCTCAGGGGTTGGTTGGTGAAGCTATGACGTCTCGTGTCTTGTGCAACGCATTAAGTGATCTTTCAGCTGCTTAGAGGAACGAAACTGATCCCGGAGCCTTAGAAAGCGAAACCGGGAAGCATTTGCCTACAGAAGTCTAATGTGTCTGCTGAAAGGCCAAATATGGCAGCCATGCTGTAGACTGATGCAACGCATTTACGTCTTCGGATTTACGCAAAAGAAGAAGAAACGCGATGCAATATAGCCGAATTTCATGACTGTGGGAATGGGTGAGATCCACGCTGGGCTTCACAGCCTGTCTTCACTGCAACAGTTAAAGTTCGAGAACATCGACTTCATTTCACAGCGTTACCACATGGCTAGTCGGCTCTGTGCCTAAGTCGATGCATACGCTTCGTAATGCCGGGTTCGATCCCATGCGCCTTGCGTTAGTTTCGTCTGTGGTATCAAGAAAACCGACCGTCCAGAGAGCAATGACAAACTTCTGGACGTAAATTTGCTGGGGCTGCTGGGGTTGGTTCTGCAACGTCCTGTAAAGGATACGCAACTAACTAGCTTACCACATGGCTCGGTCTCTCTTCGCAAAAGAGGTAGTAGCTTGCCGAAAGCGTCGCATACTCTGTAGCTCCTGCAATGATGGCTAGGGATTTCTGTAAAATGATGGCCAAGGATCTCTGCAAACACTGCACTCGTCAACTGAATAGCACAATCAGCAAAACGAACTGCCAATCTTCAAACGGCTTGACCACTGGATGAGTAACAAGCGACTAGTGAAGGCTGGCGTGAGTTTGGCCATCTTTTCGGGTAGAAAATACGGTTAACATTTCCAAGTGCAGTGGAACTCTGAGAAGGAACAGACTAAGCACAAATGTTGACAACAACGGTCCCGAAAATCATGCTATACATGCTATAACGCGGTAACGCGGGTGTGTGGGGGAGGGGTGTGTGTTTGTGGTTTGTGGTGGGGAGGGGTGTGGGGGAGTCTTGCTAGTAACAATCGCCATAGCCACGGGCTGCGAGTTACATGTCTTTTCATAGCAAAGTATAACACTATCGTCTGGAAAGACGGAAAAGTGCCATTCAGAACCCCAATATTCGTCCACGCCAATACCAGTATTAAAAAAGATATTTGTTTTTTCCCCCGTAGAAATTATTGTTTTATAGTAACCCGAAAAGTAAATATTCGTCTCTCCTCCAACGTGGCCGGCGAGTCATTAAATGAGAAAAAAAAGATAATGGTGCGGTGCCAAGTGCTGAAATTAAGCAATGCCTGTTCACTTGGGCGAAATTCTAATCAAGAAATAGTACCCAAACATCGCTGTAGTTAATCAACGTATCAATTTGTTTGATGACGATGTGTTTTGACACTTTTGGAACACACACACACACACACACATACACACAAACACACACACACACAAACACAAACACAATAACATTGGATAACTTCATTTAAAAAAATGCTGGTGAATGGTTTGGAAATGGCGATGAATCATCAGGCCATCATTCACCAACAGTGACAGTACCTACTGTTATAATGAAAGGTGATCCCTTTTCCAAATAATAGCCAGTTGTTGTGTTTTTTTCCCCTCCATCAAACAGGTAAACTTCTTTCTAACATTTGTTCTATGTATTTATGTAGGCCTACAGCATATTTACGCCATCAAAACGAGTAAATCGCTGTCAGAATGATAAATCAATAATAAGTACAGTAGTTAATATGTTATCAACATGTATTTGCAATGATTTCCGTCAAAACCATATGAGTACAGTCGGTGGCGGAATGGACCACACCGTAGGGTGTGCGTGTTGAGGTGACACCCCAGGGTTGACACAAAGGCCAGGGCCTGTTCTGTTATTGCACGGTGAAACTAGCGCTCAGGAGAAAACCGCTTGGCCACGACAAGGAAAGGGTTAACTCTGTTGCAGACAAGTTCGCAACACGATTACCCCTTTCGGGACTGAGCTGGTGAACGGGTAAAAAGACACGAGGTGAAAGGAACACGGACATTCGGTGGACAACGGTGAGACGGAGCAGACGTGTAGCGAGACAGTGATAGTATTTTAGAGTTAGGATATTTGTTTAGTGACTGCATAGAGTATTTACAGTGTTCTGTTAGAATAGGATAGTCTTTTGTGCTGTGAGTAAGAATAAACTCACAGGGAGCAAGTACAGCGGGGATCTACAGTCATCAGTAGAAATTATCCTCTTTCGACACACGTTTCGGCCCACGATTCCTAAACGTATTCGGAGGTGGGCCCACCTGAGTTCATGAAGCTCAGGGCTGCTTCCCCGCTGCACGGGATTACCGGATGGTGTTATACTTTCGGCCAGAGACAAGACGACTTGGTGGTTTCGAAGGAGGTACTGTGAGATAAGAAGTCGCCACGACAGCGTAATTAGAACAGTCCGCATGCCTGGACGACCGAGCGACAAGCTTACTTTGGTTTACCGGACACATGTTGGACTTTTATTAGCAGTTGGCAGAGAGACACTGGCAGACAATTCGAACACGATGGACTTTTCAAAGGGATAAGAAACTCTTTTCCACTAGATACCCGGACCAGCTCACCGAGGCCCGTCCCCTACGTTGTTGCGCTGCGTCCAAAGCCAGCTGGATGCCCTTTCGGCCACCTCACCAAGTTTTTTGAGTGCCCGTTTCCGTTCATTACCGCGCAATCCTAACTCTTTTACCACATTGTAGAGCGAAGTGGAAACGAGGCCTCTCGCTCCCACTTCGATGGCAAATACCCGCACTGTGTAAGCCTCGTTTTTCCTCAAACCGGCTGCTAAATCACTGTACTTCTCGAGCTTGTACAAATGATTCTCCTCCATCCGCGACTCAAACGGGACAGTCAACTCAATCAGAATGAGCTGCCGTTTTTGTGCAGAATGGAGAACGATGTCCGGTCGCAGGCCGGTTTTACGGATCAACTCGGGATACCGTTCATGTCCTGGCAGATCAACCGCCAGTAACCAGTCCCTCGCAGAGTCTAGCGCAGATGGAGCGAATGCGTTTTGGTTGACCTTACCTTTAGGAACCTGCCCAGCCTTGAGGAAACGAATGGGGACGATACTAGAACTGGCTCTGGCGTTAGCCCTCATTCTAGCCTGGTCGACAACGGCTGCTAACTCTTTTAGCACCTTGTTGTGGCGCCAGGTATAGCGGCCTTGACCTAGAGCTTTCCTGCACGCGGACAGGACGTGCTCAAGAGTTTGCTTTGATTTGCACAACGGGCAAGTCGGATCGTTGGTCGCAGACCATTTAACCATGTTAACACCGGACGGTAATACATCGTACGCCGAACGAACGATAAAGCTCAGTCGCAGCGGGGTCATCCGCCAGATCTCACCCCATGTGAGTACTCTTGGCAATGCGCTCTCCAGGCTGACCCAATGGCCCTGCTGCGACTGTTGGGCTGCTTTCTGAACCCGAACCTCGTTTTCGTTGTCCCTCACCGTTTGTATCACCATGTCTCGGCGTTCTTTGGCTGAGGCCTTTGACCACCAATTGACTTTCCCGTGCCCTAGGCCTCGACGGTCGGTTTGTGTGTAACCCATTACCTTCTTCAATTTTAGTGCGTTCTGAGCAGATTCAATCGCATCGAGGACTCTCCACTTCTGGCCAGTCTTTAGAGCGGGCTGGACAGCGATGACATTTGGGTCTGAGGACTCGCGCAAAAGCATGGCGAGCCTAACTTTGCCGACTTTAAACTCTTCGGTTATTGACTTGAACGGAAGTACCAGCTTAGCCTGTTTACAATACAGAGCCACGTCGGTCAGACAAGGCGGTGCGCCAATCCACTTTCTTAAGGCTGTGTTGATTTTCTTTTCCATGGTTTCCACTGCAGTCATCGTCACCTCACCTCGTAGACTAGCAGTGGCCATAGAAGCTTCGGAATCAACATGAATTGGAGACACCATACCTTGAATTTTCCGATCAGCCTGCATCGCTCGATCGCGAGCAGGCCTGTAGCCAGTGACTCATGTATTCGCCGGACTTCCGCTCTGTCAGATAACTTCGAATCGTAGACGCGACCGAGGCTCTTCACCGGTTCCTCCAGAACCGTAGGGATCTTGTTCCTTGCCACCGTAAAACTGGTCGCCGAAACCTTGCCCTTATGGATTGACAGACTCCTCGACTTCTGCGGTTTGAACTGCATACCGCTCCATTGGACCACCGCGTCCAATCTATTCAGGATCGTGCGGGCAGACTCCTCGCTGCCCGTTATAATAGTCGTGTCATCCATAAATGCGCGCAGTGGCGGCAACCAGTGATCCCCTATTTGAAGGCCCAGTCCGTAGCCGGCCGCCCCGTCCAACATGATCTGCATTGCCATGACAAACAGTATGGGTGAGATCGTACAGCCCATAGCTATCCCAATCTGCAACTCAGTCCACCTCGTGGTAAACGTCGAGGTAGAGAAGCGCAAAGCGAACTTGGAGAAATATTGCTCGACCATTTGACTGATCTGTGTCGGTACGTGAAACATGCGAAGGGCTCGCCACAGTAGCCTATGGGGGACTGCCCCGTAGGCGTTGGCTAAGTCCAACCATATAACGTGCAAATCGGTTCTCTCATGCTTGGCTCTCTGGATAGCCTCCCAGATCATGGTCGCGTGTTCAAGGCACCCAGGAACGCCTGGGATACCACCCTTCTGAACACTCGTATCTATGTACTTGTTAGTCATCAGATACTGTGTGAGCCGGCGAGCCATGACTGAGAAGAATATCTTACCCTCGACATTCAACAGCGAGATGGGCCTGAATTGGGAAAGACTCTTCGAGTCCTGCTCTTTGGGAATGTAGACCCCATTTGCCTTTGACCACTCTGGACATATGTGATTGCGGATCCACGCTTGTCTCAACAAGACGTGAAGCATTTTAAGGATTTTCGGGCAACGCTTGTAAAGAACGTACGGAACACCGTTCGGACCTGGGGCAGACTTGCCGCTGGCTTTTTTCACAACGTCCTCAACCTCAGACCAAAGGGGAGGTACCATTTTAAATGGTACCTTCGGCACCGAAGGCTGTTTAAGACCGCTAAGGATCTCTGGATTGTCATCGAGAGGCTCTCTCCTCTTTTTATCCGAGTACATCTTGCGTAGATGTAGCTCTAGTTCTTCCTGACTGACAACCAGAGTCCCAGACTTCGGTTGCTCGATACAATTGTATCGATTGTATTAAACCGATACAAGGTATTGTGTTGTGCCATAAGAGGTAAACAGGTTTCAGTTACTTCTGACAAGTTAAATCGTTTAGGTTCTTTGAGAGAATGTCTAGCCTTGTCACACTGATCCTGCACTAGACAGAGGTGGTGACACCAGGTAGGTCAGCGTGGCGATAGAAAAGAACGTTTCTCGCCTTGCTGTGGTTTGTGCACCAGGAGATTGCCTGTAGAACGTACTGTGGAACGAGACGATTGTAAAGCCCGTTCAGCCAGAGGGTCCAGGCAAAAGGTGGCCACACAGCGGGAAGCCAACTGTCTATTGTATTACCTGTACTTGCAATAAAGATTGTCGTGTGTGCTCTGTGTGCGTTCGGGTTCAGTGTGTGTCAAAGGTTAGTTTGTCTGTCATAGGCCCAGTTACGAGCCACGGACCAGCAAGGTCACCCAGAGGTCTGTGACAATTTCCTAGACCCATTTTCGAGTTAAATTTCGTGGTTGTTTAAGAATAGATAGGCAAAATTCGTGTCTTGGAACGGATTAAACCATTTTTAATTAACTCCTATAAAAATTTTATTTTTCAATATTCGTGATTTTTAATACTCGTCCTCCCTCTCAGGAACGAATTAATGACCGTTATTAGAGTTCCACAGTAATTATAACAGCTAGGTATGACTTGACTGTGGCGAGGAGGGGTGGAGGGGGGCAGTGGTCTGCCAGGAATAGCAAGTCCAACAGAGAAAAAGTGACTTGGTGGTATGCCATATTCAAATAGGAGGAGATCTGGCGCAATTTATTCTGTGCTTATCATCATCAGAATGAAGAAAGAGAGACGGCGGAGACAGGTAATGCAATGGACACTAACAGGGACAGCGAGGAAGAGGCAGGCACAGGGGCACTTGGAGGCGAACTTTTTAGGCTGAATTCAAGGCTACGCAAAGAACAAAACTGGAGATAGAGAGGATGGCTCAGGATCGAAAAAGCGGCGAGTTTGTGTCTGCCTTAAGTGCCTCTGGGCACGATGAGGATTAATTGAATATCATCATTAATCAGCAAATCCTTAACAGAACGTTACTCTCATCACGTCACGCCTGGGAGTCTATTTCTATCTAGACATGTCTCCAGCCCTTTGTGGTTTCATAATAAGTACATCTTTACTGAGCGGAGGTCTGCCTCTGCCTCATTGCTCCGAAACTGTGCCAGCCGATCACTATACTCTGCATGCCACTACGATGTTTAACATGGCCAAACTAACCCAACTTTCGGGAAAGGATGCTTTTTATGAGCCAATTCTCCTTGAGGCCTAATTTATATAGGATGTGGGTATTTTTTTTCTTCTTCTTAGACCATGGTTTTTTCAAAATGTTTCTGTATCATTTGAGTTCAAAAGCTCCTTTTTTTCCACCACTGATCGAGTCAGAGTACGTAACTCATTTCCGTAAGTTGCCACGAGTATGATTACACATAAATATAAGAATTTAAAATCCTTTACCTGCCGGATACCTCAAACCCAAACGGACTAACATATCTGTATTGGGTACTAAAGGTGTTTCCGAACTGATAGACTAACGACGATGACAACGATAACAAGATGATGATGCAAGTCTGGTTCCACAATTGTCATTTATCAGAAACATCGTTACCCAAATGTCTCTCTTCCAGCATAACATCAAATACTTAATAGCATCTTCATTCCTAATTTATTCTATCAGTGCCAAACATGGACAATAAAAAGGTTAATAGAACAGAATATAACCACCTGGGAAATCAGTGTCTCCATGAGATCACTTTGAACACCAGAAGAGACAGGGTTACTAATACCAGCATTACAGAGAAAGCTGAAGTATGTCAGTGTCTGAATTATATTGACAGACAAAGAATGAAATGGTTCGGCCATCTAATGAGAATACAGTCAGACCAAACTGCATCTGAAAATGTTTTACAGCAGAAAATCAGGAAATAATTCGTGGGAAAGACCAAGAAAGAGACGGATACATGGTATAGATGAAACCTGCAAAGAAGATGAACAAATCCATCACACAAACCACCCGGGAAGCGCAAGACAAATACAGAAAAACCACAGCATTGGCTACAGTGGCATCAGTGAGACGGGGAAAAAATGATTTCACCAAATCGGTCACTAATTCCATTCCTGTCATTTTATATTTTCACATTGATATATCATTTCTGCAATAATAGTCTCTCCCCCTCTCTCTCTCTCTTATTTTATCTCTCTTCCCCTCTCTCTCTCTCTCTCTCTCTCTCTATATATATATATATATATATATATATATATATATATATATATATATATATATATACATATATTGATATTGATATTCACACACTGTCTGTCACGTCAAAATCAAGACTACATTTACAATGTTGCTATGGGGACGTGAACATTCAGAAATGTCGTCCCTGTATTATACCCGTTATACTAATGGATTTTTCATATTGCTCTGGGTAAACATGGAGTTTCCCATAGATATGAATTTTCCGTAAATTACAAACGACAACGCTCCATATGATATATTATGAAGACCAAAGGGAATACTGCACACAAAATAGACGATCGAGTGCACCAAATATTGTAATAGATTACGGTGCTGTTCGCGTTTCCTGGCCTATTTACACACTCCCTGACCTTTCATTCATAATTTCTCAGACTCTTCTACGACAGAAGGGTGTCAAGTTGTATTCCCTCCAATTACATCTGCGCGTATGTCGCATCTTCTATACTTCACAGCTTTCAACGATCCCAGAACACGTAGAACTGGCCCTAACCAAAATCCCCCTACCCACAGGAGAGACTCTTTTCGAAGAAAGCAGTACAACGTGACATCCCTCTGACCTAGATCAGGCTGAGAAAGTGTGTAGATGGGCCCGGAAACGTGAACAGGTCCGGATTAACCTTAGTGCACATTAAGTAAATACGGCATTAGTTTAGTGCAGTGTTATTCAATGTTCTACGCCGGGGAATATATAGAGGTTTTATTTTCACAACAAACCAGTTGACAGACTTTAAGTGACCACAAAAGCAGATTTACTATGAAAATGGAACAAAGGACAGCAACCAATAGCAGAGATCATATAATCCAACAGCATGACGAGCTCGAAACAATCCAGTCAGCACTAAGATAACGACCCTAGAAACAACATGCGGAAAACATGACTCGACAGTCATGGAGAGCTAGAACCACCAACACTGAGAAACAGGCAATGACATAATAAAATGAACAGGAGTCAAAACTATAGCTAATGCCATCCAGGAGAGGCTAGCTCCCTAGGTAGCGGTTCAACTTTGCTAATTCAAACTGATAATGTCGATGACACGATCAACGAATGGCTAAACCAAAAAAAAAAAAAAAAAGCCAATTTAGATAGAAATAAATAAATTGTGAGCCGTCTCCGAAACCGAGGTTATCTGCTGTGGTAAACCCACTGCTTGTTGTCTTTAAGTATGTCACGTGGTAAGGTCACAGTCTGCTTCCCATTTCTCTGGTACCACTGTCTGAGAGCAAAAAAAACGGCCTTCTTTTAAATAACTGACCACGAATGTCGAACCCTGGTGTGTCGCACAGGCAGGTAGGTGTTTTCATTGCTGACATGACGGATGCTTCATCGCTACATTGTCGCGTGCAGTCTCTCATTCGCTTAAAATGAACAAAAGGCATGGTCACTGTTTTTAGTCACGGCAAATTTTTACCTTCTGACAGATGGTGGCCCTTGCATTATCCTCCATTTTTAGACTGAAACGATATTGTTATGTCGCCCAGCTATTGAATTAACAGCGCCGCGCGAAACTGTGAGTTGGGGGATTTCATTTGGAATGTTTTTCGACTGTCACCAACGTAGTGTTGTAAACTGTAGATTCACAAAATGGCGCTTGGCTTGTTGCTACAAAATGGTGGGGCCTTGCATTATTAAAATTGATCTCGTGTGCAACTTCTGATCGGTAACTGCTCCTTACGTCAATGACGAGCTACATTTTTAATGTAGGACTGTTTGTCTTAGCACTTCTTACGGCTGCCTTTTACTTTTATTGCGTGTCTGTACTGGTGGACATGCGGAGACTGCAGTCGGTGTCAATTTGTCCACAAGGGACTGTGATCTATCTATCTTCTTTTACCCCACCAAGACATCACACAAGCGATAAACACCTGATGACACAAAGTGATACCACGTGAATGAGGATCACCCGTGGAGAGGTCCCAGAAACCGCGTTCAGCCATTAAACCATATTTATGGCAGGGCTATATAGCGGCCCCTGACAAGAGCCAGAGTAGGGCTTCAAAAAACGAAAACTTGCATCCCACAAGGGGGTGACTAGATTGCAGACACTTTGATGGACATTCAAATGTTTTTCGTTGGCACAGGAGAGAATAATCTATGGGTTAACTCGTTTTGGTGCGAAGCTGAAACTAAGATGGCAAGATTACAAGATTGGCTCAACAGCAATGTAGCGTCTTAAGATGTAGCATGATTTTTTCTACATTTTCTGGCCGACCACCTGGACCGTGTTGGTCTGCTAATCACAGGTTGAAGAACACTGATCCAGTGAATATTGAAGTTATAGAAGTGATTGCCTTTACTGTAAAGGCAAATATAGAGATAACAATACCTTTAGAGGTCAACCAATGTTCATGTATCACAAGCAATGCTGACCACTATTTTCCTCCGAGCAGGTAAGTTACTTATGCAAACCATTAACATTGATATTAACAGGGATAGCAAATTTTATAATTGGTTCTTTATTAGGATCCTACACTAGATGACGTCATAGGAAAGTCAAAGATTTAAGAAGGTGGTAAGACTGGGGTTTCCCAAATTTCTGATGCTTTAAACGACCCCAAAACATCTAAAACTGGCCATAACCTTAACCCACCTACATCCTACGAGAGAGAGAGAGAGAGAGAGAGAGAGAGAGAGAGAGAGAGAGAGAGAGAGAGAGAGAGAGAGAGAGAGTGAAGCCTAGGTCTCACGACTGCATGCAGCCTAGCTCTCAAGACTGCATGAAGCCAAACTACCACCCCCTAGAATATTAGACTGGCCCGTGACCTGTCGATTTCTCCTGTTTGGGGTAGGATAATAATAAAGCACCCATAATTGAAGTAAAGGACCGTCTTCCACACATTCAGACGTATTGTGCGTATAAGACTAGATCTATATTATATAGATTAATCGGCACTCGGTGAGTGATGTGGTCAGCATCACGCCGGCCGATTTTACTTCCCAGGGCTTGTACCTGTTACCCACTCAAGGACGGCTCGATCTGGGAGTCAAGACCATTTATACAAAAAAGTCTGTCTCCATAAGAACCTGAACCCACGACCTTCCGATACGCCGGCAAGCATCAAGCCCGTTCACCATTGCGACTCTTTAAGGCAATAGCTCAGCAGTAAAATATTAACCTATGCAAACAGGGATTTGGGCCACTAAAGCACCCAAAATAATTAAGTGTGGAAGGAAGACTTCTGCAAAATATGTTTTAAATACAAAGGTGAAGGGTTAATTATTTATTTATACATTATTTTTTGTATTATATTATATTTGATTGCCATTTAGCAAACTGTTATTATTATTATTATTATTATTATTATTATTATTATGCACTCATCAAGGCTTAGGTCACCCAGGGTTTAATTTTAAATGGCCTGATTACCCCCTGTTGCTCTCTAATATTTTCTTTGTGTTGGCGTAAATATAAGAGTCCATCAGAAATAGTATTTTTTAGATATAAACTTTGACCACTGACCTTCTCTTCTGTAGCCTTGGCTAGCAGTTTTGCATGGTCCTCTGGGCTGACACCAAAAGCTTCTTTGGCGTACTGGAAAAGGTCCTGGATGTAGGGCGAATGGCCGCCGGAAGTTGTTCCGATCTTGTGCTTGATCGTGTACAAGACTTCGATGTACAGGAGCTCAAACTGTGAAAAGTAAATAAATAAAAACAATGGAAAATAAGACATCATCATCATCATCACCCCCATCATCATCATCATCATCATCATCATCATTATCATTATCATGTATCAATTTTGTCGTTAAGCGACTTGAGGAGGAACACTTTGCGACCCAATGTTTGACTGGTATCTTTATCTATTGTTTTTTTCGCATGCAATTATATACTTACTTAAAAACTTACTTACTTAGTCGCTCATCTTCTACATTAGGATGTAGAGGTTTGCCAGAGAGATCGCCAAACTCCTCTGTCTACAGTTCTCTTTTTGGCTTTCCGTTCCATTCCTCTGTCGGCTGTTGTCTTCCCAGCTAACTCGGTGTCAGGTTCCTGGTACTTGACCTCCCATGCCTGCCACGGTGACCTATTCTCTCCCATTCTGTATGTATGTCCAAACCATCGTAACTGTGAGCCATGTGAATATATAATGTTTTTAATGTCATCGATCCATTTTTCATTGGGCGTCCTCTTACTATCTCTCACATCAGATTTGTTGAGGCCTAGTGCCTGTATAGGCAATTGATGTGGCCACATTTTAGCTAGACGACCAGATCATTTGATCTGATGGTGTTAATAAAACCAGAGTACCAGTAACTGTTATTCTTATGTCTTAATGGAGCCGCGGTAACGCTGTGGGAAGAGGTTAGCCTGCCGGCCCGAAAGTCGTATTTTCGAATCCACGTCGAGGCTGAATTTTGTTTTGCAACTGACCTTAGCTCCCATGTCAACATAGCTTACAATAGTTACACAATAATGTCCTGTGGAATAACGGCGGCTCGCTTGAGGTTGACCACATCACCCAAAGAGCATTGATTGGTATATAAACACGTGAATCTGGCATCATATCCCTTATGTGCATCTTTGTGAAATAGTCCTTTACTAATGTAACTTTAGAGGAGCGATTGGCCGACTGGTTATAATGACGGGCTTTCATGTCGGAGACCTGGGTTCGACCCCGGTAAGGTGATAGATTTTTCTGTCTAGGGCAAAATTAAACATCCTATCCTGCACCGTTCTTGGCGACAGTACTGGCCTTGCGGCCCTAAATCCCCAGGCTTAAGACCCCCTGTCTACACCGCCCTATAAAAGCGGTACATACAGACAGTAGTGACAGTGACTTATGTAACTTTATGATGTTTGTTTTTTGCTTGTTTTTATTGAATTATAACGAAGAGACTTGAACCTGTTTTGTTGTTCTCTCACCACTTCCCCAGTAACAGAACCAGGACATTGACCTAATTTCTATGCCTGTTTGGCACTCCAGCACAGAAACTATTCAGAGCATGACACCATTTTTAAGCTTTGGGCTCTAATTTTTGAGAATGGTCCCATGAGATTCTTGTTTCGCTTCTTCTCTGTGTGATTTCTTCTCTGCATTAGATCGATAACTGATTAGAATAATTACCAGGGAAAAGCTTGACAAATGAGATTTCGGCGTGTCGGAGCGACAGGGTTTTCTAGTGCTAACTTACTGAAAGACAACACAAAGGAAACGGACAAAATCCCTTACTTGTGACTGATAATTATATATTTAAACCATGGTTTCTTTGCAAACATCAAAGTATGTCGAAAATAGGTGTCACTCCATATATATTTGCATACTATCAATGTGGTATCTATGTAGCATATACTGAATAGTAAAGCAATACTCGTATTATGAATATTTGAAATACTAAACAAATACTTGAAAATAATACTTATATTCACGGTTTGGGGGTTGAGGGTGAGGGTTATGGCAAAGGGGTGGAGCCGCTTAGTACAATTATAAAATTCCCCCTTCTTCCCCCTCCCCCTCCGTCCCCCTCCCCCTCCGTCCCCTATACTTTGGGGTTCAAGTGAATTGAGGCCTTAGGCTTTGGTCCCTATGCTCTATCGTCAGATCACCGCACTGAATGAATCGGAAACATGGGGAACGACTCTCATATAAAAACAAAAGTAGCCATTAGCACTATGATCAAATGGTGCTTAATCTATAGTTCTATGCATTCATTGGTATTCTGTGATGAGGCCAACATCACCAGGGCGGCTTTTATTTATCCATGACCGTTTCCTAGCTCCCACTGGTTGCTCGTTCGACCTCGCTATCTATAGTCAATGCTAGAAAACTCCGAGGCAGGTTTGACCTAACCTCTTCAAGCCAGGCAGGTAGGTGTTTAGCCACCACACTGCTTTCACTTTAACCAGTCATCCCCATGTGGGATGCACTTTTTAATTATTTTGAAGCCCCACCCTGACTCTTGCCAGGGGCCGCAATATAGCCCGGCCATAAATTTGGTCAAATGGCTGAACGCGGTTTCTGGGACCTCTCCACGGTGATCCTCATCCACATGGTGGCACTTTGTGTCATCAAGTGTTTTATCGCTTGTGTGATGTCCTAGTGGGGTAAAATGTACTACAACTACTACTACTACTACTAATTTAGCCACTGGGTAACTACTGTACTGTATTGGAAAATTATAGATGTTTTTTTTCTGTTGCAGCTTTTCTCTGGAAGGTCTGAATTCTCGGCTATAACTCACGGCAAAAATAGTTTCCACAGTCCCGATACAGAATTTCTAAGGCAAGACAGAGGGTCTCCAAGAGCCTGTGTCTACTTTAAGTGAGTAAAAATAATGCAAATGATGATGATTATGTGTTTTATATATATATATATATATATATATATATATATATATATATATATATATATATATATATATATATATATATGTGTGTGTGTGTGTGTGTGTGTGTTTGTGTGTGTGTCTGTGTGTGTGTGTGTGAAATACAGTGACATTTACATAGTTACACACACACACACAAAAGAGAACTTTATGCATAGCCTGTGGGGTGGAGGCTGAGGTGTAGAGGTGGGGTTGTTGCTAACTCCACTTTTCATTATTTTCAGGAGGGCCTTAGTCCCTCCTACAAACGTTTTTAAACCCCAAGGAGCCAATCCTCTCTTGCCCCTTCACCCCCCCCCCACCCCCTCCGGTCTAACGCCCCTGGCTCTGCGGTCAATACGAAGCTTTCAGACCAATATAACAGATTAAACAACAGCAGAAACATTCACTTTGATTTTCATCGAGAAACTGACGTAGTTTCCTGCTTATTTCAAATCTTATTTCATTCCAAGCAAGTACGAACATTATCTTGATTACTTCACCGGAGCTTCTATCTCTGTCCAGATATTTGAAAGCTATAGAATCATTTCTGCAGACATTCAGCCGTTTAGTCTATTGCTTGTTTCCAGTTCTGGAAAGGATATTTGACAGTCTTCTTTAAAGACCCCGTCTACGACTATGGGTGATGCGGTCATCATCACAACGTCCGACCGCCCTTACTTCCCAGCACAGTACCCATTTTAGGCTGGGTCGACTTGGCAAGCAACATCAAATTTGAAATGTTGATCTGATTTGATACGGTTGCCAACCTACCCCCATCACCCCCCCCCCCCCTTTTTGTGTGTGTGTTTGTGTGTGTGTGTGTCTAGTTAATCGGCGGATTATCCTCACTGCTTATCGGACTTTGCATAATCTCCCAGGTCGCGGCAACTGATAACCCCAATTTTGTGTTGGTTGACTATTCTTCTTTAGCTACCTGTATAGTGTTTATGATTAGCGACATCTCTTTTGACCTGAAGCTCTTGTAGTCGTTTGAATGTTGCCGACTAACCGACGTCGGCTAAATCATCTTCTCATCCTGCCTCCTTGACTGCGCTGAGAATGTTGAATAATGAATGTTGAATTAAGAATCGACATCACAGCACTCGGGACACTCCCATAAGCGCTCCTGTCCCCATCTTCAGCAGCAAGGGCAGAGTTAAAATTCCGATGGTACCAGTAAGAGTCTGATTGTATATCCGTCTCACCTCTCCCCCCGAGTTTCGAGCGTCGGCCAGATCCCCTTGTAACTCCTCGCAGTACCATTCTCCTCAGACCGTAATGATCTATCTGTTCCTCGGCACTGTTCCCTCGCTCCCAAAGGGCCCTCACAACATCCAGTTTGTCTTTTATCAGTTCACCACCAAGTGGTGCAGAACCGGCCAGTCTATCCGCCTGCTCATTTGTCAACACACTGGTGTTACCTGGAAAAAATTTCCAAAGGATGCTAACTACCCGGGACATCTGAAGTGATGCTTGCCACTCTGCACGGAGCATGCCTGTCTCCTCCTTTCTCAGCATGCTCTGTGAGTCAGTCACAATGACGACATGTGTGTACAGCTGATTCTCAAGCCAACAGAAGGCAGCAGTGATGTCGGCCCTGTCCATTGCTTTTCCTGCACCTACCATGGTCCTACCAGCCAGTCAATTCACTTGTTCGTTCCCTCTTACATAAGAGTGTACTGGTACAAAAATTCCATTTAGATATGATTATGCAGATATGCACATACTCAGCAGATCACTTTTCTCAGCTCCGTGCTTGAAAGATCAAGGAGGTAACACATAGACCTGCATTCTGTATTAATTCTGCATCAAACTTTTTGTCTATTTCATCATCATCATCATGTAACAGGTCCTTTGCAGAAAGTCGCTCTCATCACAGTCTGCCTTAAAGAAACTTGGTCTCTCGCCAGTTCTCCTGCCTCATGTAATTTCATACTCAAGGAGTCACTTATATCCTGTGCCCATCTTCGTGTCGGTCAGCCCCTGCCCCTCCTTCCTGGTACCATGCCTTCTGCTATAATTTTTTTCAATCCGTCGTAGCGCTTGATATGACCAAAATATTTCAGCTTTCGAGACAGGATGCTGTTTATTAGCCAATCTTCCTTGATGTTCAGATTTTTTAAGATGTCAATATTTCTCATCTTCTTTGTCCAAGATGTTCTGAGAATCTTTCTATAGCATTTCAGCTCAAAAGCCCCTATTCTCTTTCATAAAGACTGTCTATTTACTACGAAATAAAGGTACCGTCTTAGTGGAGCGGCTAAACGCTCTCCTGCAGATCATAAAGTCGTGAGTTTAGTTCTTGGCGGAGTTTCAACCTAATACATCTGAAGGCGTGAAAAGGGGTCGTTTACTTTACAGTGACATAAAATAAACTGTTTTGATCCTTGAGTTTGTTGATATTTTGCCATGTTACGTTGCGTAACGTGTTCTTCTGAATTCGAAAACTTGTGAAGGGTAGTTTTACACGTTCCATTCTCATTAAACGATATTACCAGTTCTGTCTCTATTTGAAATACTTCATGAATTTACTTCCACAAGGTAATAAGCGTCCCTCTGATATTTTTTGCAGGTCTTACCGGTGTGTTGGGAAATGAGCAGGCATATAGAATGGCCGGTTCTGCACCACTTTGTGGTGAATTGATGTATGACAAGCTAGAAGTTGCGAGGGCCCTTTGGTAGAGAGTGAACAGTGCAGAGGCAGAAACAGATTATTACGGATTTAGGAGAACGGCGCTGCGAGGAGTTACCATGTGATCTGGCCGAACCTCAGCACTCAAGGGAAGGGTGAGACAGTACATTCAGACAGTTACTGGTGCCATCGGGATTGGAATCTTCGCTTGCTGCTGAAGATGCGGACGAGGCGCATTTTCGAGTGTCCTCCCGAATGCTATGATATCTGTTCTTAATTCAACATTACTCTTCTACAGCTAACAGATAAGATGTTTTGGCCATCTGACAAGAATGCCACAGAGAGCCACGTTGAAGAAATGTAATGAACAGAGAACAAGAGAAAGACCACGCGAGGTGCAGAACGACGGCATTATTAAAATCTTTAAGAAATGAAGATCATGCTGTACGACGAATTAGAAACAGCACACATTTCCACCAGCATTTCGATGAGTTACCTGGAAGAAGCAAAGAAGAAGTCGACTTCTCTAAATTGTCTCTGATTATCGCACTAAAAGACAAACACTCCTGTAAAAACCAGACTGGAGGGAAATGTCGGGGACAAGAGAGTAAAACGTAGACAACGATAAAGGTGGCAGAACAACATCAAGAGATAGACGAACAGCAGTCTGAGAGAATGTACTGCAAAAACAAGAGACGGGACGTGATGGAGATCCATTGCAGCGAACTTTAACTGTGGAGACGGCAACTAACATAATCGATGATATCATGTCCTAGTTTGTCTCGTCTCTTTACTCGTGCATCTTATCTCAAATGTTGTAAATTTCATTACTTTACGACTTGTTCAAAACCAGATCTTTGAAAAGGTGTGAATTATATTTTCAGGTACTTGGTCTGACCCTTTGTAGACAATAATATCACCGATTTCTGTAATACAACTATTTCCTAAAAACGTTTATTCTGTACTTGCCGCACAGCACTTTAGTTTATATATATATATATATATATATATATATATATATATATATATATATATATATATATATATATATATATATATATACACACACATTATAAAAACCATTAAAAGTTTACGGTATTATGCATTGAAACATGTAGGTAGTTGTAATGGTATTGTATCCACGTAGTTCTTTATGACTATATTACCTATCGACAGCCGATGTTTCTATAAAAATATGGAACTGACACTCTATAGCCAGGAACCAGTGACAGTCAAACAATTAGACGCTCGTTTCTCGGGCTGAAAGTAAATGATACAAATTGTCATTGAGGCGGATCTTTTTCTTCTTCCAAATTGATATCGGCTCCCAGGTCAGCCAACACACAACTTTGAAAAGACATCAGGCCTCAAGAGCAAAGTGTGCAGAGTAAGCTATGGTGAACCATAAAGGACCTGCTGCTGACATGCGAGTTCATAGAGGCAACCAACCTAAAGGACCAATCGGAGCATACGAAACCGAACGCAAAGAAGATGAAAAAGGTCAGTGCAGCTCAAAATTGGTAATAGATGATATCCTAGAAAGTAAAGTTGATGGTTGGGCTGTTGATGCATCAGCTATCTAGTACCGGTTGCTCTATACAAATGTTCGTATAGTGATGTATGCCCGATGGCCCAATGGCGCAAAGATGATGGTCCTTCACTCTACTCTACTCTACTCTACTCTACTCTACTCTACTCTACTCTACTCTACTCTACTCTACTCTACTCTACTCTACTCTACTCTACTCTACTCTACTCTACTCTACTCTACTCTACTCTACTCTACTCTACTCTACTCTACTCTACTCTACTCTACTCTACTCTACTCTACTCTACTCTACTCTACTCTACTCTACTCTACTCTAGTCTACTCTACTCTACTCTACTCTACTCTACTCTTCTTCACTCTACCCTACTCTACTCTACTCTATTTACTATATACCTACCGAACAGGCCCCAAGGAGCGCGAAGACACGGGCCATTAAATTTACTTGCCGTGATGTGCAGCAAAACTGCAGACACAAATAATTTGGCAATTGTTTCAGGAACATTTGACGGCCATATCTCTGCCTGTTGTTGGACGTGATGTGTAATCACATTAACCCTCCTGGCATTAAAAACAGATGTGTGCGTGAGTGCAATTACAAATTTGGTGTTCAAAGAATTCCGTTGCGCTTCAGTAGACCTACTGTATGATGTCAACAATGGTCTGTATTATTTCAGAGACAACTGAAATCGTATTCCTTGTTGCAGTGAAGGACTTTTTTTTTTTTACATTTTCCTGCTGTGTTTGTTGTTTTGTTCAACTCAGTTACACTTCTGTAGATAACATCTGCAGATCTCGTTTAGTCTACTTCTGGGGTGTTGGCTAGAAGTGTGCATTTGTTTCTTCTTATATAATATATGCATTTAAAACTTTTTAGTTGCATTTCTTCCTTTGGGTTGTAGTTTTTTTGTCGCTTTAAGTATCTTGCGCTTTTTCTGTTGCAGGTGTGCCTTTTTAAAAACTTTTAATACCAGCTTTAATTAAAGGCCCATGCACCCAATACCTTTTGTAGCACTGACCTTACTTCTAGTTTGGTTTCGGCCAAGAGTTTGTGTTCTTGACGTCCGTTTCTGGTTGATTTCTTCTGGTCTGTGGTCACACTGATACCAGGGTATAACCCAATATCGCGTTTCTCTTTATCTGACTTGCACTTCTTGAGTAGCTCAAGTGTTAGATTTGCTCGTCTTTTTGCATGATTCATCTTCGCCGCTTGCTTGCTTGCTTGAAAATCGAAAAAAAATGACAAACTTTGGACGGCTTCAACCTGCCTCTGGGGCTTGGTTTTATTTGCGTCCTGGTTTCTTTGCGGTTTTTGATTTACTGCTTTGGTGTGACGTTGTCTCTCGTCTGGTTGTAAGATTCCTTGCTGTACATGCAACTGTGGTTTGAGTCGGGCTTGGTAGTTTGCTAGTCCTGAGAAGGACTAGAAGGATAAGCCTGGCACGGCCTGTGTGGTGGTGGGTGGGCGTAGATCTGGCTGTGAGGAGTGGGCGGGTCTGTTGCGCAGGTGGGCTTTCCGGTCCGGTGAGCTGGCTTTTGGCAGGTGTCATGGCGGCTAGGGCAGTTCTGGTTGGCTGATTGCTTTGGGTTCTTTCGCCTTGCAGAGTTTCGCATGGGCTGCATTGAGTTGGTCGCGCATTACCATGAAACTCATGCGTCTGGTTCTGACTGGCTCGGTCAGTACTCGGCCCTCCTTGGCCAATGCTTCCCTGCAGAACTGGATCTTGTACTCGCCCTTGATAAATTCGATTCCGTGCGGGTGCATGACCTGTTTGTACCTCTTCTGCATTTCTTTGATGGAGGTCTCAAGGGCTTCTATCTCATCTTCGGCACTCTCTTCCCCTGGTTCTCCTTGGGTCTTGGCCTGGGTTTTTGCCGTTTGAATCTGACTTCTTCTGGCTGCTGATTTCCTGGCCTCCTCTCGAGCTTCAATTACGATGTTAGTGGCTGCTAGGTCTTTTTCTACTTGTTGACTCGCTTTGCTGACTTTGGTGATATTTGCCTTTGTTTCTGTCAGGTCTTTCTTGATGGTAGAGACCTCGGACAGTAGACTTTTGTGGCTGTCTTCCAGTTCTTTTGCGGCTGCGGCATTTGCTTCTTTCAGCTTCTTGAGGTCAGTTAGATTTGCCATCAAGTCGATTTTAAAGGCCGCCATTTCTGCAGTCTCCTTCTCTAGCCTCATCTGGGTCTCCAGTGAAGCCTGCAGGATGCTTCTCAGGTCAATCATCTCGTCCCTATCTTGAGTCCTGAGTGAGTTGATTCTTGCGATCTCTTTTCGCAGGGACTGTATTTCTTCTCTCAGCTGCGTGGTTTCGTTGTTGTTAACAGTGGTCGGCCTGGTGCCTGTGGTCTTCGTATCGGTTCTTGGTTGTGGGTGGCCCTGGCGGAGGTGTTCGCCATCGCTCTCTTGATCTCTTTCAAATACGGGCACCCCATGTACCTAGCGCTGTGTGCTCCGGAGCAATTAGAACATCTTCTGCTTGCGTTGGGCTTCTTAAAGTCCGGATCCACTTTCGCCAGAGGGCATTCCCTGAATAGGTGAGGGCCGGAGCAGTAACGGCACGATGGGCTGCTGCGGCACGACGAGGCAGAGTGCCACGCCTTGTTGCAGCGAGAGCACTGCAAAACTTCTGTGGTGTAGGCTCCCGGTCGTTGCTGCTGCTGCCTGAGTGGGCGGGTGTTGCTCGGTTCCTGCGCCACGACTGGGGCGGCTTCTAGGTATACGGGTGCCTCGATAGGGCCTACATCCAGGGCTGGCGGCGTCTGGGTGTGTGAGGCTGGCGTCTCTTTTAGGTCGTCGGCCGGTTCTGGCACTGTCGGCACCGTTGGGGCTGGTGCGGCGGCAGGCTCATCCGCCTTCTTGGCCGAGGTCGACCTGGTTTCCCGGTGCTGGGTCGGGATCTTCATGCCACGAGTCATGGTTTCGTGTGGCTGTAGCTGGCTTTTAAAACGAGCTTTTAGTAAAGTCACTATGCTCTGCACCCAATACCTTTATTCTAGCGCTGACCTTACCTCTAAATACGTTTCGGCCAAATTGTTGGCTGTCTGTGTTCTTTATGTCCGTTTCTGGTTGATTTCTTCGTTTTTGTCCTCACACTGACACCAGGTTACCGGCAAGTATCGCGGTTTTCTCTGTTTGACTTGCGCTCTCGAGTTGCTTAAGTGTTCATTTTTTGGGGGTCATGATTTAGCTACACCGTTTATCAATATTTTCCTTAGTCTTCCTCTAGCTTTCCGCGCAGATATATTTTTGGAGGAGGTGTCCTAAACAGTTTGGTTGGGCTACATTCTTACCAGATGACCAATCCACTTCAATGTTTGCTTTTCTTAGCATTTCAGGCAAGTTCTTGTTCCAGCCATCACATTAATGCTTGCAGACGTGATTCTGTCCCTTCCTTGGTTGCTCGTGACCTTTCAGAGACTGCTGCTTGTAATTAGGATTTTGTGGCATCAGTTTTATTCTAGAGCTATCTTGGAAGTCTTTCATGCTACTGAATCTCTTGTTGGTATAACACATATCAGCTGGCGGGACCTATGCTTGTCGGCCTGGCACAGGAGGATAACATTTCCAGGGACACTGAAAAGAAGGCGGTGAGCTAAAAAAGTCTGGGAAAGACGGTTTTAGAGATTAGTGAGCAAGTTACACAACCCTCGACATACTAGGGTTCAAGTTTAGCAGCAAACGATAGAGAAAAGGTCTGTTACCGTGGCTTTTTGGCAGGGGTGCAAGAGGTATGGTTGTGTAAGCATGAACGTGTGTATCATAGTTGTTTCTGTATTGACAAATGTGTCACAGTAATATGTGTATTGACATACGTGTCACAGGGATGTGAGTGTTGACGTACGGCTTTGCGAACATGCTTGTGTATCATTGAAGAAAAAAAAACGAAGAGGAGGAGGAGGAGAAAGAAGCATACAACAGACCTCAGCATAAAATATTCCCGACAGTCTGCAGTTAATACATTTCTGCCAACCGCTGTTGCGGAGATGTCGTAAAACTAACTATAACTGTAGCATAGTTTAGTACAGTCGGTTTTAAAGTCAAAAGATTAAAAAAAAAAAAAAAAAAAACAGCTCAAAAATGTTGAAAATAAAACAAAGAGTTTTTCTTGCTTTTTCTTCTTCTGTCTTCTTTTTTATTCTTCCTTTCTTCTTCTTTCATCATTATCTTATTATTCTTCGTTTGCACTACCAATACTAGCCTGCTATATCTACATTTTTAGATCCACAATTTTAAACTTTAGCCATATTCATGGCGTGGTGCTAGGGTGTCTGTGGATTACCTACCTCCCCGGGCAGCAGCTAGAAATGCCCTGTATCAGTTCTAAAGGAAATATGGGTTGTGTTTCTGCCTTCCCCTTTAACACGTAGCTAAGGTGGGGCTCACAGTGTGCTAATTCCCCGCCATCAAATTGCCTGCTGGTTTCGCTGAGCTCTTCATGGCTCTAAGCATGGCCTAAGCGTGAGTAGTTGGGGCAACTGGATCGTCACGTCCTGATTCCCTGTGCCATCACGATAGTTTCCGGTATTCAGGGGGGGGGGGGGAAAGGGGGGGGGGGGGTGTTAGCATACTTGTTTCCATTCCTAAGACTGTTCAGCACACCTCCGGCTCCTTCCCTCCCACAGGGGGCATTACGGTGTTAAACTTCAGCTAAACCTTAAATGAGTCGCCTTTTAGGAAGGCTCTTTGGGGTCCCGTGGTTATTTTCTCCCCCATCCCCTTCCCTCTAGTGGTGCACTTGAAACCCCCCCCCCCTTTTTTTTACCCATGGGCTAAATAACAAGATATAGTCATAGTTTACCTCTTTCCTGGTCAGCTTTGTTTTCTGTGGCTTGGTGGCATACTGGATTTCAGTCGGTGGCGGTTTGTCACTATCCTTGTCATCCTGTAACCAAAAGAAAATCACTAGTTAACACAAGATAATTTGATATAAATAAACAGAGGGGGAACCTTTGAGTCCGTTAAATATTATGAATTATTCAAGTAACAGAAAGTGTATTGATCGGCACTCATAGAAAGAAGTAGATAGATAGAAGAACACACTAGACAATATAAAAATCTAAAGCTATAGTTACCGTGCCGTGAATTGAACCTGTCACCTCCAGACGGCGTCTCCGCCTCGCCATGAATACAAGTGCACTAAGAACATGGTCTATCTATTCTTTCTATGAGTGCCGATCAATACACTTTCTGTTACTTGAATAATTCAAGATAATTTGATACAGATGTGTCTTTATCAGGGCTTTTCTGACTTCATGCAACAGTTAGCAGAACAGCACCTTTTTTAGGTGCTACTTTTTTCCCACTGTTCTTTGGCCACATAATCAGAAGAGAGACATTGGAGAACATCGTGACAATTGGAAAGATTAGTGGAAAAGGGGGTAGAGGCAGACCAAGAGGGATGATGCTGGATGGGCTGAAACAATGGCATGGAGGGATATTATCACGAGAGCTGTTTCAGGCAACTAGGGGTCGTAATCTGTGAAGACGCATGAGCGCCTACGCCAATTAGTAGGGCACATGATGATGATGATGATGATTATGATGATGATGATGATGATGATGATAATGAGGTTGAGAAGCGCTGATTTACAGGTATGATTCTGACGAGGATGTGGCAGCCGATTGTGCATTCCTTGTTTCGTGAAAAATCGTCCGATTGTTTTCCTCGATGGTTTTCAAAAACCTGTTGTACATTAGTGTGTGTGAGTGTCTGCTTGTGTGTGTGTGTGTGTGGGGGGGGGGGTGGTTTAGTGGTGACACTGTTGTAAAATATTGACACTTTACTCAAAGGACATCCCAAGCTTTCGGAAAATGTATGTCGTATGTAGATTATGCATATTAACAAAATCGTGTCCTTAGAGGCATTACTTTCCAAACCGCTCTAGTATACTGAAATATGTTTAATGAAGTGTGTATCAGGTGTATATGCACTGGTGTATGCATTATCGTGACTCGCTTATTGACGTATGTCATCACCGTATGAATCCTGACGTGTTTATCATCGCCGTATGTATCCTGACGTGTTTATCATCGCCGTATGTATACTGACGTGTTTATCATCGCCGTATGCGTAATGATGTATGCATCATCATGGTTCGTGTCCTGACGTACGTGTCATCGTCGCATTTATGTTGACGTATGTGTTACTGAGGTATATGTACTGACGATTGTTTCACTGCGGTATGCATATTGTCGTATATATCATTGTGGTATGGGTATTTATGAATGCATCATCGTGTTTCATATATTGACGAATGCAATCTTCTGGTGTATACTGACGTATGTATCGCTGAGGTTTATATATATTGACGTATGTGCCACCGAGGTTTGTTTACTGACATTTTTATCATCTTCATATGTACAGTGATGTATCTATCCTCGAGGACTGCGTGCCGACATGTGTAACACCGTTGTTTCTGTATTGACATAGGTGTCACAGGGATGTGGGTGTTGACGTACGTATCACCATGATTTGCGGAACAGACTTTTGTATTATTCAAGAAAAAGAACAAGGAGGAGGAGGAGGAAGAAGAAGAAGAAGAAGAAGAAGAAGAAGAAGAAGAAGAAGAAGAAGAAGAAGAAGAAGAAGAAGAAGAAGAAGAAGAAGAAGAAGAAGAAGAAGAAGAAGAAGAAGAAGAAAAAGAAGACGAAGAAGAAGAAGAAGAAGAAGAAGAAGACGACGAAGAAGACGACGAAGAAGTAGAACAAGAAGAAGAAGAAGAAAAAGAAGAAGAAGAAGAAGAAGAAGAAGAAGAAGAAGAAGAAGAAGAAGAAGAAGAAGAAGAAGAAGAAGAAGAAGAAGAAGAAGAAGAAGAAGAAGAAGAAGAAGAAAAACAACTATAAGAGGAGCAGCAGCAACAACAACAACAAAATAGCAAGGGTAAGATACATAAGCAGAAGAGGAAGAGGATGTATTAAGACGTGTTCAGTAACAATTATCTTTATCCAGAACAAACAACAATGTCGAGGTCACAGTTTTGTTGTTACAGAACTCTGTAGCATACAATCATTGATTGTTGTGTGACGTGGAAATGTTGCGACTGTGTGCCAGTATGGTAAAATGAAAACAGACTATTGTTTTACGATAGAACTGCGGTGAGGAGATAGCTGAACATTCATGCAATCTCCTCGTATATCCGAAGTCCTATCGCTTTATTTCTTTAGGCATTATCTTCAGTGCGATCACATTTCGAGAAAACGATACTAGGTTCCTTTCCGTAGCCAGGATGTATCAAATGCCATGAGAATTAATTCTGCAACTTACAGATGGTTCATGCAATTAGTTTCTATTACCACAGGCGTATACAGTTCTGCCCCACAAGGGCAAAAGCGAAACCAAAACGAATAGAGTATTTATTGACCAGTCGTAACATCAGTTTTATTTTTATTTCTGTTCTGGCCATGTGGATGTTAGGGAAAGGAAGAGACAAGAAGGAACGTCGGTTGTGCTGTTGTAGAAAGGAGACTTGATGGGGGAATACTAAATGCGGTCAGAGACAGAAGCCGAATAAATGATGCATATAGTGAATGACAGTCGACAGACTAAACCAGACAGCAAGAACGATAATATAAAAGGATAAAGCCATACGAAAGCTCTATACAGCGGTCCAACGAAGACGTATAAGGTAATTAGTCGGCAGTAACTATTCGCTGAGGGATGTACTGAAGAGTTCTTATGCAAAGGTAAAGGTAAAGGTTAGAGGATCGAATTCATTGCACCGGGTTTTATCCAATATCACGCTCCGTCTCGCTCCGAAAAACAGCTAGCTGCCTTCTAATAGCGTCCCCCATAGCACGACATCCGTAGCTCCGGCGACGATTGTCAGGGGTCGTAAAAACTGCAATCGTGAACTGAACGGCGTCTCCGTGAAACGAACCCATGGCCTTTAGAGCGCGAGGCAAGTGGCTTGACCACTGGCATCATGAACCAGGCCGGCCTGCCCTCTGAAACTCTAGGATATCGGACCTAAACAGTTTGCGATGAGCGACCATCCTACTGATGATCGGTAGCTGCTCTTGTTGCGATGGCTCCCATATGGAGTGTTTCTTATTATTATAGGCCATTCGGTCGCTGAATATTGTTTCTCATCCCCCGATAAAGATGTTTATCTTTAGGATGGAGTGGGGGTGGGGGCTTTTTTACGACCCAGACTAGGCTCCATACGAGGTGGCTCAGTGAGCTACTTGAAAGAAGGCTGCATACTTTTTGCGACTAAATCAAGTGTTGTCAAGCTAAAGTGTTTTGAAACTGGTCCTAATTGGCAAGAAAATTCCAGGATGGGAATATTGGTCACATAAGAGCTTCCGCCTGTCTCATCATTTGATGATAGTTCCGACAAGCCTTCAGTGTGTACGGAGAATTCTTGTAGCTACTGTCA
Organism: Candidula unifasciata; assembly: GCA_905116865.2. Lineage (NCBI taxonomy): Eukaryota > Metazoa > Mollusca > Gastropoda > Stylommatophora > Geomitridae > Candidula > Candidula unifasciata. The sequence goes on along the minus strand of CAJHNH020001403.1, from coordinate 190,820 downwards.
ATTTTCTTGTTGTTTCTTCCCTTATTAGTGTATAATTTTCAACTCAATGAAATGGCGAACGATGGGGGTTTTCCTAATGAGATATGACGTAACGTAAGAATTACAAGCTGACATCATATGCAATTCATAGGGTCTAATTTTAGGTGTGTTATCATCATCATCATCATCATCATCGCCACCATCATCATTAACATGACCCTGTTGTGCAGTTTGTCACATAGATCTTGCAATTTAGACCACTGTTCCTGACTATCCTGTGCAATCTTGTTGACATCATGAATGGAATCTAGCCCAGCACCTTTAGTCTCGCTCATCACGTTTGAGTATATTCGTCTTGTGAGGTGTCTTATAGCTGTAATGTAACAATTATTTCGAACGAGCTACAAATACAAGTACTGATCGGCATCCAAAGAAATACAGGAGAGAAACAGTGATTAAGAGACAAGCAACTCAAATTGCATGCATGATAACATACACATTCTAAGCTGCCCTCAGAGAAATGGGAAGGATAGAGGACTTTGGTGGCAGTGAATCCACATCACTCGCCAGAATGGCAGACTTGGGAATTAAGATCGGCACAGCAAAAAACGAGACGCACACCGGACACGTCAGAAGACTTGTTAATCAACATAGAACTGGTACTTAGCCATCGGACGTTGGGGTTCATACTGAGGGGAGGATCTGAGCACCTATGGACGTGTCCGGAGTGCAATGATGATAACCCAACTAACTAACTAACTAACTAACTAACTAACTAACTAACTAACTAACTAACTAACTAACTAACTAACTAACTAACTAACTAACTAACTAACTAACATTCTAAGCTAATTTGACTATAACACTATTTTAACTTGTAGATTCTCAATGAAGACAGACAGCGCGTCTTTTTAGAAACCATTGTCTTTCAACACAAGGCAGATCAGAGCCCTCAAATATATATCTTCACAACTCAAGTTAGAGAAGCCACAGTAGCGCAGTGACTAGACGCACGCCTGTCACCCTACTATCTTGTGTTCGAATCCGCATCAAGATGGATTTTTGTTTTTCTAAACTGACCTAACAGCTCGCCGGCTCTGTGTGGTTTTCGAGGCCCCATTTAGAACACACACAGAAAGAGACCTATCGTCTCCCTAACATTTTGTCATTAAAAAAATGACTAATTAGGGGCTCTTTCTTCGAGGTCGGAGTGTATCTGCCTCATAGGCAAGGAACCAACAATCTGCTTACCAGAATGGTGGATTTGTAAAAGGGATATGCACGCCAGACCCAAGTTCTCCAATACGGCCTAAGTTCAGAAGCGAACGATCAACCAGAGCTTTCCGTTAGAGCTTTCAGCCAGCGAAAGCTAAGAAAGTGAAGAAAACCGACTCTTCCTGTTTATAAACCTCTTTCTTCATCCAGACCCCAGTCTATAAGAGATACACATCTGAAAGATACACATATCACAGACAATGACGATATCCAGAACCAACGACTTCTTATAGAAACATCTAGAATAACCCAAATTATTAACCGGAGACTGATGACTATCCGGGGGGAAACTCTAAGGAAAATCTGTCACCGACATTGCAGCCTATTAGCCTTTTTGGTAAAAATATGAGCATCACCGAAGAAAATCGATCACCGTTAGAACTGACAACAACATTAGTAATCAGGCTTACGGAAATGTGAAAAACCCTAATCTGTATGATCGCATACACAGGAAAATGGCAAATGGCACGTAGGTATTAGTGAAGCAGCGAACGGAAGACATCGGGCTTTTGTGTGTGTGCGGTTTGTTTGTTGCATGGTCATTGTGCAAAGGCTTGGTGTCTCGTGGTGTGTGCCGAAAGCATATCATTATGTTAGTATGATTTACACATACATTGGTGCTGTTGTTAGTAGACGTCTGAATATGTAAGACTGTTGGATTCACGATACCATATAAGTAAAAAGAGAATGAAGATATTGAATTACCAACCCAAATATATTCGAATCTGCACCAGTCTCAATATGAATGATTGTTGAATACACAATAGGCATACAAGCAGAAACCATATCAATTAAGGTAAAAAACATAGAAACTTAACACACGAAAAAATAAAAACATATAGAGTCATTTTTCACATCATAATGAAGAATGGATAGAGAAATCAATATACGATATGCGAAAGCAAGTCAGGTTATAGGACAATTAACACCGCTTCTAAATCGCATAAAGATACCTCTGTTAACCGAATCAAATCTCATGAGAATGTGTTTGGGGGGTGGGGGTGAGGCGGGGGGGGGGGGGGGGGAGGCGACATTGTGCTACCAGTGCCAAACATGGACTCTTACTACAACTGATGAGCGGAAGGTCGTAACAACAGAGACGAGATGTCTTATGAGAGCTGCCGGTGTGACAAGAAGAGATAAGAAAGAAGTGAATAAAGATATTGAATTACCAACCGAACTCTCTCTCTCTCTCTCTCTCTCTCTCTCTCTATATATATATATATATATATATATATATATATATATATATATATATATATATATAGGTCTAGCCCTATATGCCCTATACGCCTTATAGCGTGGAAAATGGTACTTTACTTTATATATATATATATATATATATATATATATATATATATATATATAAATAGGTACAGGACGTTGCAGAACCAACCCCAACAGCCCCTGGCTGTTGTGTGGTTTTTCTAGGCAAATTTACGTCCAGTAGTTTGCCATTGCTACTGGACGGTCGGCTTTCTTGATACCACTGTCGAAACCAACGCAAGGTGCATGGCCCGCAGCTGGGGTAGAACCCGGAATCCCGACATTACGAAGCGTTCCCATCGACTTAGCCACAGAGCATACATGCATATATATATATATATATATATATATACACACACACACACACACACACACACACAAACACACACACACACTCCGCTCAAACTATCACTGAGTCGGATTTGTTTCGAGACCGCATTCTCTTTGCCTGTGGTCAATAGCAACAGTCGTCTCTATGAACTGTTTCCACTAACCTGGGCCGATCTTTCTTGAGCTCTGTGTAGCTTCCAAAACTTTCCCAGTCTTATCGCCCCCAATTTCATTAGTAAATGTTCCCATTTTGCTTTTTTGGCCTCTGCTGCACAACGCTTGAAAACCTCTATTCTATCTTTGTTATCTCTTTCCGCTCACTTCAGTTCCCATTGCGTGCTTAGGGATGTTTGTCGCACTTTCATTAATCGCTTTACTCCAGCTCTCTTTAACTTCTATGCCTGTCTACCTTTAATGCCCCCCATGGAGTCTGCACAACAGTAGATCTGCCATTCCTCTTTCATGTCCTCTTTCGGAGTCGTCCAATAAGTGGGTGTGTCCACTCATACTTGAAAGACCTACGAGCTCTTAAAGTCTTGACTTTACTGGATTTGCAGATCAATATAGAACAAAATACAGATGATCACTTCCATGAGCGCCCAGCACAGTATATTTTGTGTCCAGTACGGCTGATTGGGTGACAAAACGCCAGGTCAACAGCCGTATCTGCATCGCCGGGCCTCACAGCCATTCTAGTTTACCTTCTCTTATTTATGCAGACAAAATTTCAATCGACCATGGCGCCAGCAATGGAAACTCCCTGTCGATTTTGCCCTGTACTGTCCCATTCATTGTTCCATGTACTGAAATCCCCACAAATGTCCAGCCTGTTGCCAGGGATCTCATCTAGGTCTTTCAGCCAGTCCCACTGTTGCTGTGTGACTAATGAACCCACGCCAGCATATATATTTATTATGTTTCAGCTTGGGCCAGCGATCTCTACCTGTATTTCAATCATCTCTTTGGCATCATGATTCCACCAAAGCAGGTCAATCACCACATGTTTCAACCCCTCCTTCACTAGCATACATTGCTTATGTCTCCTATGTCGAGCAGGATTTACATAGCTGTCATATCCAGGGCAATGATATTTGCATTCAGCTCTTTAAGCACGATTTCATCAGAATCGTATATCAACCTCTCTAGTATGGGCCCTCTCTGCCTGGCACTGCATGAATTCCAAAAACACACTCTTACGTGGTAGAACACCAGCCACTATGTTTTTCGCCTAAACCTCCTGGCACCTGCCCTTTTGTTTCTCTGCTTTCGTCTCTCACAATTCCTCGTTTTCTCCTCTGCACTCTTTCTCATTGCTGCTCGCTGAAGATGACAGCAAGCGCAGAGCACGTGCTCCGTAGCTCCCGCGACAATTCTTATGAAATAAAAATTCATTTGATAAAAATTGTTATAGAGCACTAAGTAGCCTGTCACCTTAGTAGAGCCTGCCTGCTAGGAAAGAGGCAATGAATGTCCGAATGGAGTCCACACGCCTGGCGCCACCCCTCCCGCTGACCAGACGTCTACGTTCACGACTGACTATCCCACAGCCATTCAGCCTCTCAGCACGTAGATCAACTCGGTCGTCCAGGCATGCGGACTGTTTTAATTACGCTGTCGCGGCGGCTTCTTATCTCACAGTACCTCCTTCGAAACCACTAAGTCGTCTTGTCTCTGGCCGAAATAATAACACCATCCGGTAATTCTGTGCAGCGGGGAAGCAGCCCTGAGCTTCATGAACTCAGGTGGGCCCACCTCCGAATACGTTTAGGAATCGTGGGCCGAAACGTGTGTCGACGAGGATAATTTCTACTGATGACTGTAGATCCCCGCTGTACTTGCTCCCTGTGAGTTTATTCTTAAGTATTGGTTTTTCAAAATCGAGATTGTTTCCTCTAGTTCCGTTGTGTTTTGTCCCAGGACCGCAAGGTCTTGGTTATCTGGGTTACCTTTTGAAGGATGTGCTTTTTTTTTTGGGTCACGCACAACAGTCATGACTGTAGAAAAGATTTTCATGCCTTAGGACTCACCAGATGAGTGCGCCTTTTTCACCTGTACATAAATTAATCATAGAAAGTTAGCATAATACTATATTCTAATAGAACATGCCGAGAGAGAAAAAAAAGTTAATGGATATACGTCATATTTTTTACAAAGGAGTATTAAAATTACGAAGATAATTTTAAGAAGTAAATTAATTAAAACTCAACTTCCTATTGCCCACTTTGCATCAATTGTTTATGGTGGTGTAGAGCGAGGGTCGAGTGTCCTTTATAAGCCTTAGGATTTAAAGTGTCGTAGCTAGGGCAGTCAGTTGTCACAAACTTTGCAGGTTATAATTTTTCTTCCTCACGATAACAATCAAAATGTCATCAGGTCTTAATTATACCTCAGTGTCCAAACAAAACATGCACTCAATATTAAATTTAAAAAAAAACACACACACACACTTTTAACGCAGAACACGATGTAGAACAAGAACATGATGAAAAGATAACATTAGATAACTCTACAGTAGTACAGTATGTCCATAGTCGAGATTGCCAGAACCTTGTATCTCACACGACACAGTTGCGTATCCTTTACAGGACACTGCAGAACCAACCCTAACGGCCCCTGGCTGTTGTGTGGTTTCTCTAGGCAATTTACATCCAGTAGTTTGCCATTGCTTACTGGACGGTCGGCTTTCTTGATACCACTGTCGAAACCAACGCAAGGCGCATTGCCCGCAGCTGGGATCGAACCTGGCATCCCGGCATTACGAAGCGAAGCGTTCGCATCGACTAAGCCACAGAGCCGACTCACACGACACACACTTCACAATTTAAATGTGTCTATACAATGTAATCAAAGGACTTCCTGGGTCGGTTCCGGGGCGCCATTGTGAGGAAAACAGAAACCTAAAACTGACCCACTGCCTACCCAAAAGCATCTCGTAAGAATTGATTAATTGAGAGTTCCCTTTGAGGTCGAAGTGCATCTGCCTGAGAGGAAAGAAACCAACATACTGCATTCGAGTAAGTCAAATCTGTAAAACGGATGTGCACGCAACACTCAGATTCTGGAAAAGGACTAAATTCCAAAAGTGAACGAAGAACCAGAACATTTCGCCTGAGTGTGCAGCCGGGGAAGGCGAAGAAGATCAAAAAGAAACCAATGGATACGGCTGGGGTGTAGTAAAAACGAAGAACGACAAAAGATATGCAGAAGTGAGACAACATGAAATCATATGGCATACAATCGACAATGGATTGAAAGAAACAATGCTAACATAATCTTTCCTCTGACAACATAGAGAGGCGAAACAGGAATCGTTCAACAGACACACAAGAAGAAAACCGAGACTTTAAATCTTGAATACTACAGACAATTATCTAGAATTCTGTGAAACAAGATGTTGAAACAAAAAGTGCTCTCAAGCGACTAGATTATGAGAATGAAAACTTCGTGTGGGTTTCGGAGCTAAAGCTGGGAAAAAAAGGGGTGGGAACAACAGACCCACTGACCACTAACAAGCATGTCGTAAAGGCGACCAATCAGGAGTTTATGTTTATTGTTTATGTTTATTAGACGGATGAATATCGTGGCACACTGTTGTAACATGTAAGTGATCCGTTCTACTTCTAATTCAATGATGAATCTCAGCACAATGCAAAAACTCCGCTGCACCGGCGAAGATCCTGAAATACTTTGGTTAGATTTTGAACTCAAAACTTCGCCCAGGCAGCGCCGTTAGGCTACTCTTTTCGATTTCCAACTGCCAAGGCATTTTTACGGGCGCAACAATACACACGCGCGTCTGATCTTACTACCTAAAGACCAGGGGTAATTATTAAAAGTCCACGTGAAAAAAAAAAAAAACCCAGCCTTCACCGGGGCTTGAACCCGGGACCTCCTGCACTCGACGCCGGCACCATACCTTGAGACCACTGAGCCCCTCGATAATCAGCAGTGTTTCCTTCGTGGTCAGGGTGCATCTGCCAAAGAGGTAGAGCACCTTCATTATTATTAGTATTATTATTATTGTTTTTATTATTAATATTATTATTATTATTATTGCGATTTAAACAGGCTGGGCGGGATTTAGATATAGTGAGACCCTAAAGCATATTAAACCCTGCGGCCACAGGCGTTTTAAATTACACCAGCTGATCTCATAAAACTAAAATATATATGTCTTTAAAACTTAAGGATAATGGATTTTTCGCAGCAGAATGAACAGCTACGGTTATGCCAAGTATGCTATGACGTGGACACTTAAAATCAGAAATATGTAATCTAAAGCATGAAGGGCTAGGCAACCTAGGTGACTGACCCTGACTGGCAGTGCGCGAATACAAAAATTTCTGGGTTAAAATGAGAATTCCCTTCAAATGGTGTGTCGTAGAACATTGGTTAATCTCCTAGCTTAAGGCGTCTTATGCGAATTCCACAGGGCCACATCTCTCGGTTTCTGGTGTCTGTCTTTAGCTCAACACCTGGCTGTTTTGATCCTAGAATGGTAGTCGTCTTGATCCTGTAATTATTGATTAGATCAGCTTATCTCACAGTCTGTTATATTCAGTGGATTACAGCTTATGTCACAGTCTGTTTTAGTCAGTCAATTACAGCTTATGTCACAGTCTGTTATAATCAGTCAATTACAGCTTATGTCACAGTCTGTTATGGTCAGTCAATTACAGCTTAAGTCAAAGTCTGTTATAATCAGTCAATTACATCTTAAGTCACAGTCTGTTATAGTCAGTCAAACACAGCTTATGTCACAGTCTGTTTTAGTCAGTCAATTACAGCTTAAGTCATAGTCTGTTTTAGTCAATCAAATACAGCTTTTGTCACAGTCTGTTATAGTCAGTCAATTACAGCTTATGTCACGGTCATTTATAGTCAGTCATTACAGCTTTTGTCACGGTCTGTTATAGTCAGTCAATTACAGCTTATGTCACATTCTGTTATAGTCAGTCGATTACAGCTTATGTCACAGACTTTTTAGTCAGACAATTACAGCTTATGTCACAGTCTGCTATAGTCAGTCGAATACAGCTTATGTCACAGTCTGTTATAGTCAGTCAATTACAGCTTATGTCACAGTCTGTTATAGTCAGTCAATTACAGCTTATGTCACAGTCTGTTATAGTCAGTCAATTACAGCTTATGTCACAGCCTGTTACAGTCAGACAATTACAGCTTATGTCACAGTCTGTTATAGTCGGTCAATTACAACTGATGTCACAGACTGTTATAGTCAGTCAATTATAGCTCAAGTCACGCCACAGTCAGATATAATCAGTCAATTACAGCTTATGTCACAGTCTGTTACAGTCAGTCAATTACAGTTTATGTCACAGTCTGTTATAGTCTGTCAGTTACAGCTTATGTCACAGTCTGTTATAGTTTGTCGATTACAGCTTTTGTCACAGTCTGTTATAGTCAGTCAGTTACTTCTTCTTCTTCGCGTTCACCAGCTGGAAACTCTGGCGGAAGGTTCTGGTTGCTCGTCCACTACTGAACTGCAGTCCTGCTCCAGAAGCTGAGTGTTACGTGTGCATCAGTTTTACAGATCTTATTCTTTTGAATACAGACTGTTGGTTCCTTGCCTCTCCGGCAGATGCACTCCGACTTCAAAGGAAGCTCCCCCCCCCCCCAATTAGTCGACTCTTACGACATGCTTTTGGGGAGGCAGTGGGTCTATTCTTGTTTTCCCCACAATGGGGCCCCGAAACCCACACGGGGGAGTCAGTTACAGCTTATGTCACAGTCTGTTATAGTCAGTCAGTTACAGCTTATGACACAGTCTGTTATAGTCAGTCAGTTACAGCTTATGTCACAGTCTGTTATAGTAAGTTAATTACAATTTATGTCACAGTCTGTTATAGTCAGTCGATTACAGCTTTTGTCACTGTCAGTTATAGTCAGTCGATTACAGCTTTTGTCACAGTCTTTTGTAGACAGTCAGTTACAGCTTATGTCACAGTCTGTTTTAGTCATTCAGTTACAGCTCATGTCACAGTCTGTTATAGTCAGTCAATTATAGCTTATGTCACGCCGCAGTCTGCTATAGTCAGTCGATAACAGCTTATGACACAACCTGTTAAAGTCAGTCGATTACAGCTTATGTCACAGTCTGTTATAGTCGGTCGATTACAGCTTATTTCAAAGTCTGTTACAGTCAATCAATTACAGCTTATCTCACAGTCTGTTATAGTCAGTCAATTACAGCTTATGTCACAGTCTGCTATATTCAGTCGATTACAGTTTTTGTCACAATCTATAACAAAAATAGGACTTTTCCAAGGAAGAAATGTTATTTATGTTAGATTCAATTTTATAGTAAACGCAAAGGACAATTTTCCTCGCTTTCAGACGCATAGGGAACATACAGCTAAACTAGACTTATGTTTTATAGACTGATTAGCATTCGATGGGTGTTGTCGTCAACATCACGCCGGCCACCTTTACCTCCCAGGACTTTACCTGGTGCACAATAAAGATTGGGTCGACCTGCGAGCTAATGTCTTAAGACGAATCAAAAAAGTTTGGGTTTGAATCCACGACCCACGCCACCCAATTTTAAAACGTATAAGTATTATGGTCATTGAGATCAAACATTTTTAACTTTTGTGTATCAGCAAAGTCGGACCACGTATGTTAATTGAAATATATCCTTTAATTTCAATCAGATATGTAAGTTTTGATGAGGAGCATTTGTTACGAGTGTTTTTCCCTATGTATCACCAGTTTTTAGTAAAAAAAAATATCGAAAATATGTCAGATTTGTTTAATAACTTGCCAGTTTTTTATTTTTTTTATTTTTTTTATTTCTTCTTCTTCATTCTTGATTGAAAACTTTAAAAAAGCGATGACATGCTTGTTGTGGTCTACAGCCAGGCAATGATATCTGTGTTTTCCGGGCAAAGCTATTTCATCAAGCCCCTAATTAGTGGCATTTTACGACATGCTTGTTAGGTATCTGTGGGCTTATTATTTCTTTCTCTCTAAAAAAAGGAGCTATATTCAGTGACATCAGTGTCGTGTTTGCTGGAAGTGTCATACAGTGCCACCTAACAATTAACTCTAATGGCAAGGAGATAATAATCCTCGGAAACTCGGTGTATAAAGCTGAAGAAAACCGTACACAAAGACTACAACAACAAGTACCCAATTCGTTGTTACTATAATCAATTTACATAGGTCAGAGGAGGTGAAAAAAAAAAAAACTTTTCCTGTGGAAACCTTCCGGTGTCGTTTTAAAAGGGATCTAGTGTCTCACAGACTGGGGCGATCGAAGTATTGGTTGTGTTTGCGCCAGTACCAGGAATTGTATTATAAAGAGATAGATGCCTGGCTGGCCTGGAGTAAGAGAGGGAATGGGGACAATGATTAGAATGTTGCCAGAAATAAATGTATCATAAAACTGGTTAACTGGCATGGAAGATCGTGTCTCTAAAGTTGTCATCACGCTGGGGAGGTACTGTATGGATCACATTCGTGCGCTATATACGCAGAGATAAGGGCACCGATAGATCAGTATTCATACCCAGAAGACATCAACATCCACACAGATGGGTCTGTGAGACGCGGACCAAAGTTAGCATCGGCATACACAGCGCAGAGGAAGAGAAAAACAATAAAAGAGGACAACAGCGCTTACCAGGCAACTACGTCAAGCATGACCACGGAGATAGCTGCTGGTTCTAGAGCACTAGCATGGACGGCAGAGCCATTAGCCACACATGCAGTATTTGTATCGGACTCCATGAATATGCTTTAGGGGAAAGGGGGTGGGGGAGCAGCAGTCATTTTGCTCTGAATTGTTAATATCTCACGCCTGGATCTACACACCTGGCGATGCTGAAATTATAACCAACCACCCATGTACTATAGTAGTACCTTGGGGTGGCTGCTGCATGGGTGGAGTGAGCACGCATGTGAATGACCAACGTGCAGCGACGACGATTGTAATAACATAATATCGTGTCTCTCCACAACTTCAATTCTTCAGCGTTATGAAATCTTAACTGAAGTGTACTGAAATCTTCTGTGGTATAAGGTAAAAGTTTTGTTTGTCTAAACGCAGGTAAGCCGGTCTGCCGGTCCGTCCGCCACCCTTCCGTAGTCCGCATGAGCGTTCCTACCGACCCGTCTGTTTTATCTGTCGTCTTTTTTTTTCTCTCTCTCTCTCTCTCTCTCTCTTTTTTTTTCCATTAATCGCACTAGCTGTCGCAAAATGTTTCCGCTTTTCTCATTTCTTCTTATGGCCAAAGAATGTCAGCTCTCGTGGTGTCAGAAGCGATATCCAGAAATAGACTATATGCCCAATATGCCTGAAGCTGTAGAATCGGGTCTTTTACGTATCACTAATTCCTGTGAAGAGACATCGGCATAGCTTATGTAGATGAACCTTTAAAACTCTTGAATCGGTAAGTAACGGACACTAGATTTTTCAATTGTAGCCTGGGGTTAATAAGATTAGTTTTCTTTGTATTATAGCGTCAGTTTAAGAAACTATTTCGAAATGAATCTCTTTAATTAATATAGGATTTTTTTTTTTGCAGCCATTTTCAGGCGTCTTGTTTTCGCAGAGGGTTAGGTCTTTTTAAAGTTATTGATCCATTTAACCCAATTAGCGCTTCTGACATATGGTACTAAGCACTCACCCATGCGTCTATAGAAGAATCGGCACTCACAAGAGGATACGGTTAAATCACGCTGACCGTCTTTACTTGCTATAAAATTTCTGACACCTTTTTTAGTGTGAGTCTACATCGCAGGGAAAAATCAACCTTTTAAATTGAAACCGACGAGAATTTGAACCTGAAACATTCGGGCCAGCAAATTAATATCTTGAATACCCATAGGTACAGACAATGTCGCTATCCAGAATCAACGACTTTCTGTAGAAACACCGATAATATCAAATTATTAAGCGGAAAATGATGACTGTCAGGGTGGAAACTCTAAGGAAAATCTGTCACCGACTTTTCAACCTATTAGCCTTTTTAGTAAAAATGTGAGCATCACCAGAGAAAATCGATCACCGTTAGAACTGACAACAACATTAGTAATCAGGCTTACGGAAATTTGAAAAACCCTAAACTGTATAGTCGCATAAGCAGGAAAATGGCAAATGGCACGTGAGTTTTAGTGAAGTAGCAAACGGAAGACATCGTTTTTTTTTTTTATATGTGCGGTTTGTTTGTTGCATGGAAATTGCGCAAAGGCTTGGTGTCTCATAGTGTGTTATGGAAATCTATCGTTATGTTAGTATGATTTATTCATTTTGGACAATTGGTAGGCAGTCCAAACAATTTCTTGAGGCCCGTTGTGACCGTCTTGTGGTTTTACAGAAGAATGCTCAGAATACCTTGGACAGCCAAAAAGAGCAACCAAGAGGTTCTGAAAGAGCCGGGAGCCCGAAGACAACTGATCACAGACATCCGAATGAGACAGTCATAATTGTTTCGGCCATGTTATGAGAAAAGGAAAAAAATAACATTTTGTGACTACTGGAAAGATCTGTGGAAGAAGGGATACGAACTGATGCATGCTGCAAGAGATCGTAAATTATGGAGAGGCAGGATCGCCCACGCCAGTCGGTAAGGCCCCTGGTGATGATGATGATGTTTTATACATACAGTGGTGCTGATGCTGATGTCGGTAGATATCTGAATTTGCAAGATTTTCGGACCTACGAAAACATATAAGTAAGAAGAGAATGAGGATATTGAATTACCAACCCAGCTGTATTCGAATATACTGAAATAAAGCAAACATGACACCCTAAGAACATAGGACAGCCTGTCTGAAATCTCGCGCCTGACGAGATGTGGTGATTTTCATGATTGTACCATATATATATATATATATATATATATATATATATATATATATATATATATATATATATATATATATATATATATATATATATATATAACTATTCGGTATTCGGCCGATTAGTTGCGGTCGGGCCAAATACGAATAGTGATTACCTTACACCCGTTTCTGGACTAGTGGGAAATAAACATATCAAGATATCCCACCTTGGTTCATACTGTCAAGCGTTACTTTGTGCACCACATACGAGTGTACCAAGTGAACAACGTCTGTTTAGCACAGCTGGAAATACCCCCAGTGAGACAAGAAGCTGCCTTAATTCTGCCAACACGGAACGATTGTGTGTGTGTGTGTGTTTTTTTTTAAAGCTAATGCTTTCTTGCTTGCTACATACATCCAGTTTTAACATATGGCTGTGAGTCCTGGACAATCGGTAGGCAGGCCAAACAATTTCTTGAGGCCTCATGGATGTGGTTTTACAGAACAATGCTTAAAATACCTTGGAAGGCCAGAAAAAAGCAACCAAGAGGTTTTAAAAGAGGCGGGAGCCTGAAGACAACTACTCACAGACATCAGCAGGAGACAGTCATCATTTTTCGGCCATGTTATAAGATGAGGGAAAATGGAACATCTGGTGACCACTGGAAAGATCTATGGAAGGAGGGATAGATGAAGACAACGAGAGAAGATTCTTGACAGTCTTGTTGCATGGTATGGAGGTGTGTCAGCACACGAACTAATACATGCTGCAGAAGATCGCAGATTGTGGCAAGGCATAATCGCTCATGCCAGTCGGCAAATCACCTGATGATAATGATTTACTATTCGTATTCGTATTCGGTCGAATAGTGAAAATCACTATTCGGTACAGCCCTAATATATATATATTATATATATATATATATATATTAAAATATATATATATATACATATATATATATATATATATATATATAATATATATATATATATATATATATATATATATATATATATATGTTGTAGGCAATATATATACAATTAAACGAAAAGTGTGTGTTTGGGGGGGGTGTGTGTGCGTCCACGTGTTTGAGTGCGCAGGCACATGTAATGGCCCTGTTCACGTTTCCCAAGCCCTTCTATACACTGGCTGACCTGTAATTCATGCTTTCTCAGACTCTTCTACGTCAGAGAGGTGTCACCTAGTCTTGCCTCCAATTACATAAGCGTCGATGTCGTTTATTCTATACTTCACGACGACACAGCTTTCAATGATCTCAGAACATGTAGAACTGGCCGTAACCCAAATCCCCCTACCCATATCCTCAACCTAGGTCACACCAGAGAATCCTTTCGAATAAAGCAGTACAACGTGACACTCCTCTGACCTAGATCAGACTGAGAAAGTGTGTCGATGGGCCGGGAAACGAGAACATGTCCTATGTAATACTGATTGGCAATGGATGTAATATCAGAAGTGAATTATTACAATCAAGGGCTGCAATGTATTCGAAATTATTCAGCCTCAGTTGGCGCTGTCTGCCACTTGCGGCGAGTCTCATTTGGCTTTAGCCCACGCGTTGTTAAATTGTTCATTATTTTTCTGTATCATTACTGTATTCGAACTGCCCATTTTTACTGCGCTTTTAAATATGACTCGGGAAATCACTTTTGGTGTTTTGTCTCCTTTGGCATGTACAGACATGTATCATTATTTTCAGCATCATGTTCTGCCGTTATATACATGTCATATTGTGTAGTCCTCCATTTAGTTCTTTTCTTTTTTAATACCATGCACAGAATCGTGTCCAGCACCTTTGGCCTCTCTCAACCACGTCCCCTTTAGTCTTTCTCCTAGACATGCTCGTTTCCTCAACCCACAGGACTTCCGAGCGGTTCAAAACAGAGGTTCAACAGTTGATACATGACAACCCTAGGCCAATAGATGTGATAACATACAATAATAGGTCAGTGGCCAGGGACAGAAAAAGTAGATGGAGTTTTGTCGCAAAAACATAGGGGAGAAAGATGTTGGTAATTAGCTTTGCATGTCAGATTACCACACGAAGAATAATAATGGAGATTGAGGCGGTAACAGAGGCTTTCCGATGGGCGAGAAAAATCTCAGCCACACATTATTGTATCGTAGTATCGGATTGGCAAAGCATGCCCAGAAAGATAGAGTCAGGTTCTCTTTGTAAGGAATGGGTTACATCAATCCAGAAGTCACATATGGTCATCAGACCTCTTAGACGCCTTTTACGCCACCCTTGTTAGGTAGCGGTTGACTATTAATCCCCCCCCCCTCCCCCCCCCCCAAAAAAAAAATATGGAGCTATATTCAGTAACATGTGTGTCGTGTTTGCTGGTAGTGTCATACAGTGCAACCAAACAATGAACTCTAACAAGAAGAAAAATCAACCTTGGAGACGCGGTGTATAAAGATGAAGAACAATGTACTCAAAGACTGCAACGGAAACAAAAAAACCAGTACATCCTTACTAAAATCAATTTACATGGGTCAGAACAAGTGAAACAAAATATACTCTTCCTGGGGACAGAGCCCTGGTCTCTTACAAAAGGGATCTAGTGTCTTATAGACGGACGCGATCGAAATGTGAAGTGTGTTTGCTCCGGTATAGGTGATTGTATTACAAATAGATATATTCTGGCTGACCTGGAGGAAGAGTGGGATAGGGATGGATGATTAGAATTTCGCCAAAATATATTTACATCATAATAAAATTGAAAAAAGTGAACTGGCGTGCTAGATCATGTCTCGGCACAACTTCACTTCTTTAGCTTTATGAAATCTTCTTTGAAATAAAGTTGCCACTTTTGTTCATCTGTCTGTCTGTCTGTCTGAACACAGATGTGCCTGTCTGTCTGTCCTCCCGTCTTTCCGTATGCCGCACATGCGTCGATTCCGACATGTCTATCTGTTTGTTGTTGTTGTTGTTGTTGTTGCTGCTGCTGTCTGTTCTCTCCATTTGTCGCTCTAGCTGTTGCAACATGTTTCAGCTGTACCCAATTCTTCTTGTGGCCAAAGAATGTCAGCCCTCGAAGATGTGACATCGAGAAACTGACTAAGAAAACATTAGCGTTGGTCTTAATCACTAATTCCTTGTAAGCTTTTGTAGACGAACATTGAAAACTCAAATGCAGATTAATAATTATAAAAAAATTGTATTGTTTTATCACGTATTGCTTATCCTTCGCTTATCTTTATCTGGTCTTTCTATATGCTTCTGTGTTGTGTCTTGTAGTGGAGGTTAAGGGTTAAAATGTCTTTGTCTTGTAGCGGTAAATTACGAACAGTTTATTTCTGAACTGTAGCCTCGGGTTAATATGAAGTTTTCTTGTTATTGTAGAGTCAGTTTAAGAAAAACTTTTGAAACTAATCTCTTTAACTGTTAAACTTTTTCTTCGCAGCCCATTTCAGGTATCTCATTTTCGCAGGTGGTCAGTTTTCTTTCCAGTAAGTTAATGACGCATTTAACACCATTAGCGCTTCTGACATATGGTGTTACGCCCTCACACATGCGTCTACAGACCAATCGGCACTCATAGGAGGATACGGGTAAATCTCGCCGACCCCCTTTGCTTACTTGGAACTTTTACCCACTTTGGTATGAGTCTACCTAGCAGGAAATGATCAGTTATAAAACTGAAACCGACGAGAATTCAAACCTCAAACGTTCGGGCCCGCAGATACGTGTTTATCCAGTGAGTTCCGCCATCATCCTTCTTACTTCGGTTGTTGGATTTTAACTGTATCAATTTTCCATGGCTGTGGATTCAAACAAATTTTCTTTCTCTTCGTTCTTTCTTTTTTCTTTCTTTCTTTCTTTCTTTCTTTCTTTCTTTCTTTCTTTCTTTCTTTCTTTCTTTCTTTCTTTCTTTCTTTCTTTCTTTCTTTCTTTCTTTCTTTCTTTCTTTCTTTCTTTTTCTTTCTTTCTTTCTTTCTTTCTTTTCTTTCTTATCTTTCTTTCTTTCTTTCTTTCTTTCTTTCTTTCTTTCTTTCTTTCTTTCTTTCTTTCTTTCTTTCTTTCTTTCTTTCTTTCTTTCTTTCTTTCTTTCTTTCTTTCTTTCTTTCTTTCTTTCTTTCTTTCTTTCTTTCTTTCTTTCTTTCTTTCTTCTTTTCTTTTCTTTCTTTCTTTCTTTCTTTCTTCTTTCTTTCTTTTCTTTTCTTTCCTTTCTTTCTTTCTTTCTTTCTTTCTTTCTTTCTTTCTTTCTTTCTTTCTTTCTTTCTTTCTTTCTTTTAATTCTATGGGGATCCCTATTTACAAAGCGCAAAAACCAGCACTTCCAGTAAATTATATTTCACCTCGACATAGCAAGGTACCATACGATCAAGATGAGAGGAGATAGCATTGAGACATACACGACATCATCTAATCGATATATCAACAAACACAAATACAACATCGCCTGCACCACTTAAAACATACAAACACACACTTGTCATCTGTTCGAATACTGCCCACATATAAACAAAAACGAGAAAAAAACGTCGGCTATACACAGAAATCACCCAGTAAACATTCCGTCCCATTCGCCGATAGACTTGATGAAATAAAATCTTAACAAACAAACTCTATGACGCTTTTGATTGATTTCGCGCTGAATGTTGTGGCAAATTCTCTACCCCTCTACAATCTATACATAAAGCCGAAAAATATTCCTCAAACAGACACGATGTTTTCTGCGAATGCTTAACACCCCAACGTAAACCCACAGTCATGTTTACACAATTGTGTCCTTCTATCTTTCTACTTCTTTCTATGAGTACCGATCAATACACTGTCCATTTTTTAATTACACACACACACACACACACACACACACACACACATACACACATATATATATATATATATATATATATATATATATATATATATATATATATATATATTTCTACGGCTTCAAGAGTTCCCCCTCTGTTCATTTATGTGAATGACATGTAACACAATGGAACCTACCAATCACTTCTCTTTTTTAAATGCTCGTGAATTCAAGACAAAGCATTACGGTCTGCTGTGCTTGTAAACTGTTGCTGTCTTTGTTATTCGACCTATGCTTTGTCATTATAAATTTATGTAATCTATGGTGCAATTTAAATGGTTTGAGATGAATTCGGGCCGTATTCCATAGTTGTGGATTTCAAGCTGTACGAAAGACAACGAGGTCACCATTGGGGTGGGGGGTGGGGGGGGGAGTGTGCCTAGTTGGTTGTGTTCTTAGTATGCTTGTTTTCATATCGAGGCGCACACAACTTTTGATTTTCATGTTATCGAATATGTCCTTCTATCTTTCTACCTCTTTCTATGAGTGCCGATCAATACATTGTCTCTTTGTTAATTACATTCATTAAACAGTTAGGCTTCCGCCTCAAATAAATCGTTGTTGAGTAATACAACGCTTGAGTCACACCAGCAGATAAGGTCAGCAGCGATAAACACAAAATGCCAACATCAATATTACATCCTCTTCTACAAATGGGATTTCACAGGGGTCTAGCCGCTAGACGCT
>CAJHNH020001403.1:162500-172608 GCA_905116865.2 Candidula unifasciata | reverse complement strand
TTAGCAGGCCCCGTTTCACTTTTCTGCTTGGGGGGCCCCCCGGGTTCCCCTTTTAGGGGAAAAAAAAAAGGGGGGGACTTTCCCGCCTTCCCCCCACATCCACGTCGTAACCGGAGGGGCCCCTCGGAAATCGAAATGTAATCCCGAAGCCCAGGAACCCCCAATCCCGTCCGGTTCGGAAAGTTTAAAAATGGAGAGGGGGAAGGGAAAAAAAAAAACTTTTTCCCCCCAAAGCTGAGCTTTATCATAAAAAGCACCCGGGGCATTCCCCAAAAACGCTTCCGGGCCCCCATCCTTTCCCGCCCAACGCAGAGTTCCAATTCTAAACCGGGTAGTCGTAGTCTGGTTGTATGCCGTCTTGTTTTTTTCCCCTTTACCGGGAGTGTGGCCCGGGTGTGCCTGGTCACACCTAGGTTAATCATTTCTCGCGTAGCCCATAATTGTCTTATTTTTTTCTCTTTCGGACTGCGTTACTTGTTGGCAAGAGTCGGCGTCTGGTGGCTTTAGGGTTTACGAATTCGCATTGTTATGCCGGGATGCCGGGTTCGATCCCAGCTGCAGGCCTTGCGATTTACGTTGGTTTCGACAGATGCCGACCGTCCAGAAAGCAATGGCAAACTACTGGAATGTAAAACCACAACAGGCAAAAATGCTGGGGTCGGTTCTGCAACGTAATGTAAAGGGACACAACTATTTGTTACCCACAGGGCTCTGACTAGAGCCAGACGTTTTAGTGTGGCTCGCTGTGGCAGATAATACCAGGGCATTCTTGTTAGGTGTCCAAACCACTTCATTTTGTTGTTCTTGATGACCTGTAAGACAGGCTTTAATCCTAGCATTCGTCTGATTTCATGATTTCGCATTCTGTCTTTCCTTGAAACTCCTGCAGCTCTTCAAATGCATTTTATCTCTGTTGTCACAATTTTACGTTCATTAAGGATGTAAGTGTCAACGTTTGCATTGATAGCATAGTGTTGGCCCAAAAAAAGTTTTGATAAGATTAACTGTAGTACTCTGAGGTATCTGCTTGTGTGTCAACAGGGGATATAGTTGCACAATTTCTTGATTAGCTTTGGCACATCTGGAGCTAATTCCTCTGTCCAGTCTTTCGTCGGATGTGAAAATTGCTCCAAAATACTTAAATTCCTCTGTTTGTCTCAGGGGTGTTGTTTTTTTAATTTAATTTCTAAATTGTCTTTATGTCTTCCTATCATCATTGTCTCTTTTCTTCGTAGTGTTTATTTTCATATTATATTCCTCCCCTTTGTTACTAATTTGATTTAGGTGGTTCTGTAGGCATTCTGTATTTTCTGCTTTGAGTACATGGTCGTCGGCGAATAGTAATTCTGTTATATCTTCTTCATGCTTAAAGTTCGTTTAGCTACATAGTAGCGCTGAAATGATAATGCTATAGAAACAAGATTCCTGTCCATATATTATGCAACAGTCACAGCCGGAGTATTGGGTAATGTAGTCAGACCTGTCACATCCAGGAAACTCTGGCGCCCGGCAGAAATTAAAGGCGCTGGAATGAATACATAGTCAGCTAATTAATGACAACTTGGTGCGTAGTATAAAATACCTCACGCACGTCGTCTGCTTGATTACGGCTGCTGTAGGAGTGGCGAATCGAGAAGGGAGCCGGTGAATACAAGTGGATCAAGTGAACTCAGTAAGGAACTAGTGAAGTGAGAATGAAACTCAAGTACATAACTAGTGAACTGAGAACATAACCAGTATAGACCATCGGATCGGTGAAAATGAGTACGGGACTGGTGAAACTAGAATGGAATGATTTACTCACTAAATAGATACACAAATGGAAAAGAGTCAAATGATAAAACAAAACACCCCCCCCCCCCCCACACCAACACCCGGCCTTTCCGTCCCTTCACTTTTTTCTCTTTGAGGGATAAAAGTGCCGGACTGGGTTCCATTCGTTAAACTAAAACAATTGCACAGGAAAGACATGAATGGAGGAATAGAATGCGAGCCTTACTTGACGTATGAAAACATGATGACGATGGCGAGAGAAAAACTAGAACACGTTATCTTCTTTTTGCTTATTTTGTAACCCGGATGTAGACACCCACTATTGTGTATTGCTTTGCATTAGCAATTTTATTAAATTTTCTTACCTTTTACTTATTGCTTTATTATAGCAATATTATTAATTCATTAATTAAGAGTTGAAAGGTAATAAAGGCGAAGAGTAGGCAAGGGGTAACTCAAGAGTTACTTCCTCCTTTCTAGGACCTCCTACTTTCATTTTCATACCAGGCACGGTTGGGGGAGTCAAGATTTTGCTCTCCCCAATTGACGCAGTTCAGTTTAGTTCTGTAGTCTTGTTGCCTGTGTTTGAATTCCCTACCAGGGGTGAGTGAATAAAATTAGTGTAATTTAATCTATTGCTACCATTCCTCTGAATTAATTTTATCTGCTGAACTCTGAAATTTGATGCCCACATGGTGGGAGAAATCCTTGTGAATTCCCTTATCCTTACTAACCACGTTTATGATCTAGTATGTACATGTATGCAAACATATGATCTATTTGATGATTGAATTAATGTTTATTTGAGACTAAAAACGTGCATTGGTATTTTTAATTATTATAATTATATTAATTAGGTGAGGATTATGTCCTCATGTAAAATCTCGGCCAGTTCCGGTTTCCAGCATAGGGAGACAATTAAAAAAGGAATGAAGTGTATATTCCTTATACCTAATCCCTACTAAGTTTTCACCTCATGGTGATATTAGCTTGATAAATCACTGTCTTGCTTTAATTTAGATTTAGTCCAGATAATTCTGAGACTGGTTTATAAAAGCTTGAAAGTGAATAACACAGTGAGGCTGAATTTAATATTCACACTGTCAGAGAAGAAGAAGAAGAGAGATGTATGGCCCATGCTTGTAATTATTATTGTTGTAGATATATTTCCCTATTACTAGGAATACATTTCAGTTCTACAGCAGGTGGCCTTACAATTTTTAATAATTATATTTCACCCCTCACAACTTCTAAACTGCTGAATAAGATTTAGCACATGTGTGGATTTAGATTTAAACTGGAGTGAGTGTTGTATATTTTATGTTAATACTGTGACAGAAGGAAATCCCATTGTCATATATGATTGTATTTTGACATCTATCTCAGCACCCAGTATATTGATGGAGATATGTCAATCCCATTTATTTTCAAACAGTGCAAAGCACCTGTTATGAGTGTCTGGTCCTTGGTAAACTTACTCCCTGTTTCTCATTCTTTGTGATGTGAACCCATGGGGTTAAAATGAGAATATTGTGAAATATGACTGTATGTCTGTGTGTGTAAGCATGTTAACCCTTTAAAGGAGTACTAGTGTGCAGACATCACAACAATTTAACTGAGGAATGTCCTTTTTTGTGTGTGATGTAAACTCTTGTTCTTGAGAGTATTCATGAAATTGGTTTCCTAAATATTTCCCCATCAGGATTATGGACCATGTTCTGTATACATTCTCATTCTATACCAGTAGAATGTGAACACCTGTTACTATCCTACTCCATATATATGTGTGTAGTGTAACAGTTTGAAGACAGATGCCGACCGTCCAGAAAGCAATGGCAAACTACTGGAATGTAAAACCACAACAGGCAAAAAATGCTGGGGTCGGTTCTGCAACGTAATGTAAAGGGACACAACTAATTTGTTACCACAGGGCTCTGACTAGAGCCAGACGTTTTAGTGTGGCTCGCTGTGGCAGATAATACCAGGGCATTCTTGTTAGGTGTCCAAACCACTTCATTTGTTGTTCTTTGATGACCTGTAAGACAGGCTTTAATCCTAGCATTCGTCTGATTTCATGATTTCGCATTCTGTCTTTCCTTGAAACTCCTGCAGCTCTTCAAATGCATTTTATCTCTGTTGTCACAATTTTACGTTCATTAAGGATGTAAGTGTCAACGTTTGGCATTGATAGCATAGTGTTGGCCCAAAAAAAGTTTTGATAAGATTAACTGTAGTACTCTGAGGTATCTGCTTGTGTGTCAACAGGGGATATAGTTGCACAATTTCTTGATTAGCTTTGGCACATCTGGAGCTAATTCCTCTGTCCAGTCTTTCGTCGGATGTGAAAATTGCTCCAAAATACTTAAATTCCTCTGTTTGTCTCAGGGTGTTGTTTTTTTAATTTAATTTCTAAATTGTCTTTATGTCTTCCTATCATCATTGTCTCTTTCTTCGTAGTGTTTATTTTCATATTATATTCCTCCCCTTTGTTACTAATTTGATTTAGGTGGTTCTGTAGGCATTCTGTATTTTCTGCTTTGAGTACATGGTCGTCGGCGAATAGTAATTCTGTTATATCTTCTTCATGCTTAAAGTTCGTTTAGCTACATAGTAGCGCTGAAATGATAATGCTATAGAAACAAGATTCCTGTCCATATATTATGCAACAGTCACAGCCGGAGTATTGGGTAATGTAGTCAGACCTGTCACATCCAGGAAACTCTGGCGCCCGGCAGAAATTAAAGGGCGCTGGAATGAATACATAGTCAGCTAATTAATGACAACTTGGTGCGTAGTATAAAATACCTCACGCACGTCGTCTGCTTGATTACGGCTGCTGTAGGAGTGGCGAATCGAGAAGGGAGCCGGTGAATACAAGTGGATCAAGTGAACTCAGTAAGGAACTAGTGAAATGAGAATGAAACTCAAGTACATAACTAGTGAACTGAGAACATAACCAGTATAGACCATCGGATCGGTGAAATGAGTACGGGACTGGTGAAACTAGAATGGAATTGATTTACTCACTAAATAGATACACAAATGGGAAAAGAGTCAAATGATAAAAAAACAACCCCCCCCCCCCCACACCAACACCCGGCCTTTCCGCCCCTTCACTTTTTTCTCCTTGAGGGATAAAAGTGCCGGACTGGGTTCCATTCGTTAAACTAAAACAATTGCACAGGAAAGACATGAATGGAGGAATAGAATGCGAGCCTTACTTGACGTATGAAAACATGATGACGATGGCGAGAGAAAAACTAGAACACGTTATCTTCTTTTGCTTATTTTGTAACCCGGATGTAGACACCCACTATTGTGTATTGCTTTGCATTAGCAATTTTATTAAATTTTCTTACCTTTTACTTATTGCTTTATTATAGCAATATTATTAATTCATTAATTAAGAGTTGAAAGGTAATAAAGGCGAAGAGTAGGCAAGGGGTAACTCAAGAGTTACTTCCTCCTTTCTAGGACCTCCTACTTTCATTTTCATACCAGGCACGGTTGGGGGAGTCAAGATTTTGCTCTCCCCAATTGACGCAGTTCAGTTTAGTTCTGTAGTCTTGTTGCCTGTGTTTGAATTCCCTACCAGGGGTGAGTGAATAAAATTAGTGTAATTTAATCTATTGCTACCATTCCTCTGAATTAATTTTATCTGCTGAACTCTGAAATTTGATGCCCACATGGTGGGAGAAATCCTTGTGAATTCCCTTATCCTTACTAACCACGTTTATGATCTAGTATGTACATGTATGCAAACATATGATCTATTTGATGATTGAATTAATGTTTATTTGAGACTAAAAACGTGCATTGGTATTTTTAATTATTATAATTATATTAATTAGGTGAGGATTATGTCCTCATGTAAAATCTCGGCCAGTTCCGGTTTCCAGCATAGGGAGACAATTAAAAAAGGAATGAAGTGTATATTCCTTATACCTAATCCCTACTAAGTTTTCACCTCATGGTGATATTAGCTTGATAAATCACTGTCTTGCTTTAATTTAGATTTAGTCCAGATAATTCTGAGACTGGTTTAAAAGCTTGAAAAGTGAATAACACAGTGAGGCTGAATTTAATATTCACACTGTCAGAGAAGAAGAAGAAGAGAGATGTATGGCCCATGCTTGTAATTATTATTGTTGTAGATATATTTCCCTATTACTAGGAATACATTTCAGTTCTACAGCAGGTGGCCTTACAATTTTAATAATTATATTTCACCCCTCACAACTTCTAAACTGCTGAATAAGATTTAGCACATGTGTGGATTTAGATTTAAACTGGAGTGAGTGTTGTATATTTTATGTTAATACTGTGACAGATGGAAAGCCCATTGTCATCTATGATTGTATTTTGACATCTATCCCAGCACCCAGTATATTGATGGAGATATGTCAATCCCATTTATTTTCAAATAGTGCAAAGCACCTGTTATGAGTGTCTGGCCTTGGTAAACTTACTCCCTGTTTCTCATTCTTTGTGATGTGAACCCATGGGGTTAAAATGAGAATATTGTGAAATATGACTGTATGTCTGTGTGTGTAAGCATGTTAACCCTTTAAAGGAGTACTAGTGTGCAGACATCACAACAATTTAACTGAGGAATGTCCTTTTTTGTGTGTGATGTAAACTCTTGTTCTTGAGAGTATTCATGAAATTGGTTTCCTAAATATTTCCCTATCAGGATTATGGACCATGTTCTGTATACATTCTCATTCTATACCAGTAGAATGTGAACACCTGTTACTATCCTACTCCATATATATGTGTGTAGTGTAACAGTTTGAAGACTGGAGGTATTATTGTCTCCAGTTAGAACTTTCCTGACTGTTTGTATAAGGACTGTTCTATTGTTCTAGTTACAGATAATAGTTCCAGATGGTAGTTCCAGGTGGGAGTTCCAGAAGTAAATCCTAGCGTAGCTGCAGATGCCCGATTGTCTGGACTGGACTGGAAGATTCGGCCTGCCTGATGTGTCTCTGAGGCTTAGCCAGAAGCTGACTACAGAAACCTAAGCTACAGCTAAGTGGACAGATTTGTAACTAACCTTATATAACAGGATTCTATCCACAGCCATTTGATTATTAGCCTGAATTCCAATTAATAAATAAATGTTATAGTTTTAATGTTCCTACAGTTTTATGGAGTTTCATTTTAACTGTAAATATTTGTGTGTCAGTGAACTTAAGAACATTTAAATATACAAGTTTAATAACAGTAGGGAATAAGATGTGGGCAAACCCCAAATCATCTCATTTAACCAGCAAGGCTGGGGGTAATATAAACCTCTATGATAATTCACAGTTTGTAATTCCCTCTGTAAATTGCACATAGTGCATTCGCTAGTTTAAAGCGAATTTACCCACCACACCCACGCGTCTACAGTCCAATCGGCACACACAAGAGGATACTGTTAAATCTCGCCGAATCCCTTTGCTTGCTATGAAATTTTCTGGTACCCACTTTTGTGTGAGTCTACATAGCAGGAAAAAATCAATTATGAAACTGAAACCGACGAGAATTAAACCTTAAACTTTCATGCCCGCAAATACGTGTTTATCCAGTGAGTTCCTCCATCATCCTTCTTACTTCTACTATTTCAGTCGTTGGATTTTAATTTTATCAATTTTCCATAGCTGTGGATTTAAACACATTTTCTTTCTTTCTTTCTTTCTTTCTTTCTTTCTTTCTTTCTTTCTTTCTTTCTTTCTTTCTTTCTTTCTTTCTTTCTTTCTTTCTTTCTTTCTTTCTTTCTTTCTTTCTTTCTTTCTTTCTTTCTTTCTTTTCTTTCTTTCTTTCTTTCTTTCTTTCTTTCTTTCTTTCTTTTCTTTCTTTCTTTTTCTTCTTTTTCTTTCTTTCTTTTTCTTTCTTTTCTTTCTTTTCTTTCTTTCTTTCTTTCTTTCTTTCTTTCTTTCTTTCTTTTCTTTCTTTCTTTCTTTCTTTCTCTTTCTTTCTTTCTTTCTTTCTTTCTTTCTTTCTTTTCTTTTCTTTCTTTCTTTCTTTCTTTCTTTTCTTTCTTTCTTTCTTTCTTTCTTTTTCTTTCTTACTTTCTTTCTTTCTTTCTTTCTTTCTTTCTTTCTTTCTTTCTTTCTTTCTTTCTTTCTTTCTTTCTTTCTTTCTTTCTTTCTTTCTTTTTTAAATTCTATGGGGATCCCCATTTACAAAGCGCATAAACCGGCGTTTCCCTTAAGTTTTACTTCACCTCGACACCGCAAGGTACACGAGGAGATAGCATTAAGACATACAGGACATCATCTAATCGATCTATCAACAAACACAAATACAACATCGCCTGCACCACTTAATACATAAAAACACACACTCATCATTTGTTCGAATAGTGTACACACATAAAAAAAAAAAAAAAAAAAAAAAAACGTCGGCTATTCACGGAAATCACCCAGTAAACATTCCGTCACATTTGCCGATGGACGTGATGAAATAAACTCTATTTAACAAACAAATTCTATGACGCTTTTGATTGATTTCGCGCTGTATGTTGCGACAAATCCCCCCCCCCCCCCTTTTCCCCCCAATACCTTTTACCCGCTATACAATCATACATAAAGCCACAAATATTGCAGAAACAGACAGGATATTTTCAATTTGCGCATGCTCAACACCCGAACATAAACCCACTGTTGCATTTATACACTTGTGTCTTTCTATCTTTCTACCTCTTTCTATGAGTGCCGATCAATACATTGTCTCTTTGTTAATTACATACATTAAACAGTTAGGCTTGCGCCTTATAGAAATCGTTTTTGAGTAATACTACAATTCTTGAGTCACACCAGCAGATAAGGTCAGCTGTAATAAACACAAAATGTCAACATCAATATTACATCCCCTTCTACTACAAATGGGATTTCACAGCGGTCTAGCCGCTAGACGCTCGCCTGTGGATCGGAAGGTCGTGCGTTCAGTTCCTGACGGGTTCCGGACTTTTTTTTTCTTCAGAAATGATGGTTCTCAGGTCGACCCAGCCTTGAGTGGGTAGCAGGTACAGTCCTGGGAAATAGCGGCGGCCAACGTGATGATTATTACATCATCCACCAAATGCCGCTTGGTCTATAAAATGTAGGTCTAGTCCTATATGTCGGCTCTGTGTCTAAGTCGATGCGAACGCTTCGTAATGCTGGAATGCCGGGTTCGATCCCAGCTGCGGGCCATGCGCCTTGCGTTGGTTTCGACAGTTGTATCAAGAAAGCCGACCGTCCAACAAGCAATGGCAAACTACTGGACGTAAATTTGCCCTGAAAAACCACACAACAGCCAGGGGCAGTTGGGGTTTGTTCTGCAACGTCCTGTAAAGGATACGAAACTAACCTAGTCCTATATACCCAATACGCCTGAAAGCTTGGAAAAGGGTCCTTCACTTTACAACCCCTTCTACAAATGGACAGGAGCAATCAAACTGAACTGTCCTAGCTATCTCTGTTCAAGGGTAACATGACCTAGGGGCGTTAATGCCTCCCTCAACATTAAAACGAGACGAGAGCTTTCTAATGTTCAGTACTTGATGTTAAACTGTGTTTTTATACGTTGCTACAGTTTAACGGCCAGCTGTTTTTAATCTTAGTTATACAAGTATATCGATTCCTGGGGACAAAAAGGGGGAGGGGGAGGGGTTAAAAGCACTACTGGCACCTGCAAATGGAGTTTTTTAATTTCTGAAGGTGTTATTCTGGACAGAAATATCCAGCTGAAAGACTAGTTAATGCAGGATGGCAGCTGCAAGCATTCTCACAACACACAGACCGTAGGACTGTAGGTTGTGTTGCAGCCGTAGAGTGTCCCGATGCAACCATTTTATATTGTTTGACGGCTGAATTGGGTTTCTGGATTTTGATCCTATTGGATACGAAGATAATTTTCAGAGGCAGTGTAATTAAAAACCGTTGGTGCTTTCCATTTAACCGACCACAAATGACATCACTGGACAGTACGATATTTTAGAAGCAGGTTAGAGCGGGTTTTATCGTGGTTTCTGTGCTTTATGGCTTTTCTCCTATAGCCAAGGTTTTCGGGCGTTTACCTAGCCCTAACCCTAACTAAAACTATATCTAATAACTAATCTACCACCCCTGAAATATTTGACTGTCCCGTGACCTGTGGATTTCCCATGTTTTTCCCACTTCTGTTCTGTTCCCCTTAATTAAGGGCGGGGGATGGGGGTGTCAGGGATGGGGTGTGAGCGAAGTGAGGTGGGGGAGGGTGGTGTAGCAAGGGAACATGATCTGAAGCCTGTGATTGGTTATCATGAGCTGCGTAGTTCCAGTTCTATCTCCAAAGTTCTCAGCAAAAGCTGCCTTCGTAAAACGAA
>CAJHNH020001403.1:135000-157500 GCA_905116865.2 Candidula unifasciata | reverse complement strand
TGTTTAGCATTGTTGTGTGTATGAATCTTAAATATTATATGTGTTAACATGGTTATGATAATGAACTATCATAACCTGAGGGCTTTCTTTAGTAAGTAGTGGGGGTGTCCAACCAAGTGTGCCTAGGAATATTGTATTCATATACAGATATATTTTGTAGTGCCAATACTTGAGTTGCCCTACTCCAGAGATAAGTTGAGCGTATATTGGCCACGGGGAATCCCTTAGACCAATACGAGCCAAACGACTCAACATAATTATTTCTGAGTGTTGTTGGTTCTGAAGGAGAAATCCTTATATCAGGCACGTGACAGGAGTGATATGTGACATTCGTCCAGCATCTGCTCTCTCGATCTCCATCTGCCTCTCGTCTACTCCAACTTTCTTACCGTTCAGATATACTCCAGTTTTCTCCTTCTCATCACATGACAACCAAATGTAGATTATCTTTTTCTGATGTGGGCAATCAGCTGAGGTCAGCAATGTTAAAAATAATAATAAATTGAAAAGACCATCTACCTGTGTACGGTGGGGGTGTATGTGTGTGTATACATGTTACTAGTATTAGTGTTATAGCGAGTTTTGAGCTAGCCAGCCATTTTAATGCTGATCGTAGTTAAGTCATTTTCAAGGCAATGGAAAACAAAAAGTGAACCTAACTATGATGAAAATGTTACGATGCGCTGGGCAACACAGCTGCATTCACATAAATCAGGTCTGTGAAACGGATGTGCACGCAACACTCAGCTTCCGAAAAAAAAAGGACTTGATTTCAGAGAAGAACGAACGAACAAGCAGAACTTTCCACCGAAGTGTGCAGTTGGTAAACGCGAAGAAAAATAAGAAGAACCTATGGTTTGCTGTCGATTGAACTACTGTATCGCGAAATTATGTTTGCATAAAACTTGTGCCTTCAATATGACAAGTTTCGACAGCTCTGCACTAATTGATAAGTAAAAGTAAACAATTTTTTTTCCACGTCTTGAGGCGTATTGGACGTATAGGGATAGAACTATATTCTATAGACCAATCTGCACTCGGGAGGCGGGATGGGGGGGGGGGGTGGGAGTAGGGTGATGTCCAACATCACACTGTCCGCCTTTACTATGAATGGATGTACCTGGTACCTATTTTAGGCTGGGTCGACCTGATAGCTATAATCATTTTTTTTACAGTCCGCCTCCGTCAGGACTTGAGCCCACGACCTACTGATACGCAAGCGAGCGTCTAGACCCTACACCACAACAGCTCTCAGACTAAATAGTTAGGGTTTGAAATCCACACAAGGGTTGAGCTAATAGTTTTGATTTAGAGAATAGATTCGGACTGCTCCAGCTTTATATAATTAAAACAGTAACATTATGCTGTGTAAGGCTGGGGGATAACCGAAAACAGGACCTGTCTACCCTCGGCCCCTACTCCCCCCGCCCCCTTTTCAAATTAATAAACTATGGGCTGAGCGCTGATATACTTTGGCCATGTCAGATGTCACGGTGGTCTGTTGAGAACGGTGATGGATGATGCAATTTCCAGAAAAACGAGGCATAGGCCAACCACCCTGGATCTATAACATTATCGATCATTGGCTATGAAAGCAGACAGGGTTGGAGAATTGTATAGACAAACAGAGACTTTCAGGAAGAAGAGCTGTGAAGAGAGCGACGTTCTGTAAAGGACCTGCTGACTGGTAATGATGGCTACTGTGACCATGATATCATTAGCTGAAAATGGTACATTCTCTTAGTATTCCGAGCTGAAAACGGGAGTCCCCTAATATCTTAAGTCGAAAAGGGAACATCCCCTTAATATTTTGAACTGAAAACGGAATATTCCCTATTTTTTTTTAATGTCGAAAACAGGGAGTCCCGTCCCCTTAATAATTTATGCTGAAATCAGAACGTCCCTTTAATTTTTGAACTAAAAGCGGGACGTTCCCTAATAATTTGAGCTGAAAACCGGACGCTCCCTTAAATTTTATGCTGTAAACGGGACGCCCCCTTAATATTTTGTCCTGAAAAAGGGACATCCCACTAATATTATGTGCTGAAAACGGGACATCCCACTAATATTTTGTGCTAAAAACGGGACGTCCCACAAATATTATGTGCTGAAAACGGCACGTCCCTCTAATAGTTTGTGCTGAAAAAGGGACACCCCACTAATAATTTGTGCTGAAAACAGGACGTCCCAAAGGAGCCAGTTTAACCGTCCCCTGTTATTCTAGGTCACGTATGTAAAATAGTTGATTACTCTGTCAACAATAGTATCAAAATCCCAGCCACTGTGGTCAAGAAATGGACAAAAGGATATGCTATTTAACTGCACTAAAACTTACTACAGTGACAATTTCCCTTATAAACTTTTAGGCAAATGTAAATCAAAAGTGATGAGAATCAACATGGAAAAGTCAGAAGTAATGTTAACAGAAAAAAAAAAAGAAGCAGCATTTAGACATTGCATTAGAGCATACATATATTAAACAGGCATCTGAGTTTAAATATCTTGGAATAACATTTACTAAAGATGGTAAATTGGACGAAGAAATCGATATCCAATGCAGTAAAGCTAGCCAGGTGTTAGGACAGCTAGCCCCCTCATACAGCATAAGGCAATCCCAATCAGCACAAAGAGACATCTCATACAAAGCATATTCATTTCCAGCATATGCTACAAGTGGCAGACATGGCCACTCACAACAAAACATAAAAAAAAATTAGTAACCATGGAAATAATGTGTCTGAGAAAGACTAGGAGTGACCAGAAGAGATACAATCACGAATGAGGTCATACGAGAATAAGTTCGGCACAGAACCAATTCTAAATTACAGACAAAGACAGCAAATCAAATGGACAGTCCACTTCTAGAGAATACCTTCTGATTCTATACCATACAAGGCATATACCAAAAGAGGAGAGGGACGTAGAGAAAGAGCTACACCAAGAACAAGATGGGAAGATAACAATCAGAGAAACTCTACAGCACTACGATGTGTCTTTGGTCGAAGAAGCCAGAAGAGCAGGAAACAGGACCGGTTATCTCCCTCAACACCCAAAATGGTTTTAAAAAAGACGTAAAGACGAAGAAAAACGTTTAGGCATTACAAGTGTACACAGTTAGGAAATCTAATAAGGTCTACAGATATTAGTGTATTTTCTCTTATGTAGTTAATTCTTAGATTTGGACTGCAGGGGTTGCCATAAACCCGTGCATGTTCCGGTGAAAACGTGACGTATAGGTTTAGGTTTAGACCGCGGATCAACATCATAGCACAAGGTGTAACGCATTAGTGCTCCGTTCTACGTCTGACTCAAGCCTGAGTCCGAAGAATCTCAGCGCAGTGCACGAACTCAGTAGGACAGGCGGGGATCCTGAGATACTTTAGTTAGATTCTTAACTCAAAATTTTGTCCGGGCAGTGCCGTTAGGCTACTCTTTTCGATTCCCATTTGCCAAGGGATTTTTACGCGTGCAACAATACACACGGACGTCCGATCTTACTAACCAAAGACCAGGGGAAATTACTAGAAGTCCACGTGGAAAAAATCCAGCCTTTCACTGGGGCCTGAACCCGGGACCTCCAGCACTCGAGGCCAACCCATACCTCGAGACCACTAAGCCTCCCCCCCCCCCCCGGGACGTATGTAACAATACTTACACATCTTAGCATGCCACGTTGACACTCTCTGCTTGGGAGCCCCGGTTCCCGTTGAGGGGAAAACAAGGGTGGACTTTCTGCCTTCCCTACATCCACGTCGTAACCGGAGGCCTTCCTCGAAGTCGAAGTGTATCTGCCTGAGAGACGAGGAACCAACAATTACCAGTCAGGTTCTGGAACATGTTTAAAGTGTAGAGGTGGAGAAAAACCAGAACTTTCCGCCAAAGCTGAGCTGAGTCATCACAGCACCCGGGGCATTCCCATACACGCTCCGGCCCCATCCTTAGCAGCCAGCGCAGAGTTCCAATTCTAATCCTGCTAGTCGTAGTCTGGTTGTATGTCCGTCTTGTCTTTCCTCTGAGCGTAGTGTGCCGGATGTGCCTGGTCACACCTAGGTTAATCATTCTCTCTAGCCCATAATTGTCTAGTTTCTCTTCTGACTGCGTTACTTGTTGGCAAGTCGGCGTCTGTGGCTTAGGCGTTACGAACTCGCATTGTAATGCCGGGATGCCGGGTTCGATCCCAGCTGCAGGCCTTGCGATTTACGTTGGTTTCGACAGATGCCGACCGTCCAGAAAGCAATGGCAAACTACTGGAATGTAAAACCACAACAGACAAAAAATGCTGGGGTCGGTTCTGCAACGTAATGTAAAGGGACACAACTAATTTGTTACCACAGGGCTCTGACTAGAGCCAGACGTTTTAGTGTGGCTCGCTGTGGCAGATAATACCAGGGCATTCTTGTTAGGTGTCCAAACCACTTCATTTGTTGTTCTTTGATGACCTGTAAGACAGGCTTTAATCCTAGCATTCGTCTGATTTCATGATTTCGCATTCTGTCTTTCCTTGAAACTCCTGCAGCTCTTCAAATGCATTTTATCTCTGTTGTCACAATTTTACGTTCATTAAGGATGTAAGTGTCAACGTTTGGCATTGATAGCATAGTGTTGGCCCAAAAAAAGTTTTGATAAGATTAACTGTAGTACTCTGAGGTATCTGCTTGTGTGTCAACAGGGGATATAGTTGCACAATTTCTTGATTAGCTTTGGCACATCTGGAGCTAATTCCTCTGTCCAGTCTTTCGTCGGATGTGAAAATTGCTCCAAAATACTTAAATTCCTCTGTTTGTCTCAGGGTGTTGTTTTTTTAATTTAATTTCTAAATTGTCTTTATGTCTTCCTATCATCATTGTCTCTTTCTTCGTAGTGTTTATTTTCATATTATATTCCTCCCCTTTGTTACTAATTTGATTTAGGTGGTTCTGTAGGCATTCTGTATTTTCTGCTTTGAGTACCTGGTCGTCGGCGAATAGTAATTCTGTTATATCTTCTTCATGCTTAAAGTTCGTTTAGCTACATAGTAGCGCTGAAATGATAATGCTATAGAAACAAGATTCCTGTCCATATATTATGCAACAGTCACAGCCGGAGTATTGGGTAATGTAGTCAGACCTGTCACATCCAGGAAACTCTGGCGCCCGGCAGAAATTAAAGGGCGCTGGAATGAATACATAGTCAGCTAATTAATGACAACTTGGTGCGTAGTATAAAATACCTCACGCACGTCGTCTGCTTGATTACGGCTGCTGTAGGAGTGGTGAATCGAGAAGGGAGCCGGTGAATACAAGTGGATCAAGTGAACTCAGTAAGGAACTAGTGAAGTGAGAATGAAACTCAAGTACATAACTAGTGAACTGAGAACATAACCAGTATAGACCATCGGATCGGTGAAATGAGTACGGGACTGGTGAAACAAGAATGGAATTGATTTACTCACTAAATAGATACACAAATGGGAAAAGAGTCAAATGATAAAACAAACACCCCCCCCCCCCCACACCAACACCCGGCCTTTCCGCCCCTTCACTTTTTTCTCCTTGAGGGATAAAAGTGCCGGACTGGGTTCCATTCGTTAAACTAAAACAATTGCACAGGAAAGACATGAATGGAGGAATAGAATGCGAGCCTTATTTGACGTATAAAAACATGATGACGATGGCGAGAGAAAAACTAGAACACGTTATCTTCTTTTGCTTATTTTGTAACCCGGATGTAGACACCCACTATCACTTGTCTCTTTAAACTGACGTCTTGATATAAGACATTCATTTGCATTTGTCTGACAATCAACAATGAAGGAAGTCTCGGTAGTGTAGAGGTTACGGGCTTGCCTGTCAATCTAGGGTGAGGGGGATCGAGGTGGATGTTCAAAGATTATGCTTGGCTTCCAATCGATCGATTAGATGGTCCCTCCTGGCATCTACCTAAAGGTTCTCAATGCCATCATGAGTTTTGGGAAAAGCAAAAAATCTAAATCAAACGAACGAACGAACTTTATTTTCAAATGGCTGCAAATTGGGTACGCAGGCCCGTCTGACATCTCGGTGACAAGGTAGTTTCCAGATCTGAAAACGTTAGTTTAAATCGGCACGATGTCTGATTTCACCCCCCCCCCCCCACAAATGACACTGGCTGCCAGATCGACCCAATCTCAAATGGGTATCAGGTAAAGTTCGAGAAAGTTAAGACCAAAGACGTGATGTTGACCACATCGATCGAGGATGAGTATACTGTGGAGAGATTGTAACAAACATTATAACTGGGACTCTGGTAACGGCTTTACCAGCGAAGTGTAACCTGCAGGCCTACGTGTGCAAGGACTTTCTCTGGGCTTCCAAGCTGCCCCAGCCTCAAACGTATAACATACAAATATGGGGTGTAAAGGCGGCCTAGTCGGCGACGTGGCTTAGGCGTTGCTTACGCGTTTCGTGCCAGGTTCGATCCCCGATGCAGGCAATTTGGAAGCAGACCGCCTTACGTAGGTTTCGGCAGTGGTACCTTGAACCGACCGTTAAGTGCCTTGGAAAACTAGTAAAAGTTAAATGTTCCTAGAAAAAAAACAAAAATACCCCAAACAAATGATAGAGTTTGTTCTTTGGTTCTACAACGCCCTGTAGAGGATGCGCAAAGAATAAAAGGCGGTCTTTGTGATGGTGTCTATTTTATCGATAGTTTCCAGTAATCTATATATATATATATATATGAAGCACTTCATGTCAGGCACATCGGCAATATGGTGATAAAATAAACAGGTAAAATGCCTTTTGACGTCTATGGTGCATGAGGCATATGATGCTTTTTTGGCTTTATACACAAACATATTCGCACACACGCACGCGCACTTACACACACACACACACACACACACACACACACACACACACACACACACACACAGAGTAAACATAGACCTTAACAGCCGAACTCGAAACAAGCATTGGGAAATGAGATCTTTCCGAAAAATTCTTTCATATCATTCAGAGAACACATCATACACTGCGAGGTTCACCGTATAATTAATTACCCCGCACAATTGCAACTGTGAACCACATTTAACTACAGTGAAACGACGGACAAATGAAATGGTATGGACATGTAAAAAGATCTAACGGCTTCTCTAAACAAAACTACAGGGCTCATTAGAGGAGAAGATCAGAAGAAACAGGTCAAGAAAGACCTGGATACAGAACTTGACTGACTGGACATGTCTGAGGCATGCAGCCATCAGTTCATTGCATTTGACTGTCAACGGTGGAGGGAGCTGATCAGACGGTCAACAGCAGTGATTCTCAACTTTCCTAATGCCGCGACCCTTTAGTACAGTCTCCTCATGTTTGTGGCGACTCCCAGACAATTATTTTCCTTCATAACTTCAATTAAAATGTGTTGTCCGATGGCGGACACCATAGACTTAAAATGGTATGTTACCTGTTTAGTTTACTACCATTTGGCCGATGTACCTGACGTGAAGTGCTTCATTTCTTTCTTATAAACAATAAGGCACTTTCTCTAGAACCGATCCTTAGCAAGTGAAAGTACTTCGCACTACAACCAACATAATCAAATTACATTGATTAATTATTTATGTATAAGAGCTTACCGGAAACAACAGATAGGGTCCAGACTCTGAAACTAACTAGAGGCCGGGTTCTTTGTGATGGAGTAGCTCGAGCAGGCAAATAGGAAATCAGTAATTGCGAGAATACAAGAAACAAGATACATGTTGGGACGACCTTATCTAGTTCTTTAGGGTGTGTTTGTATTTTGTTTGCTTGATGGTTTCCGTTTGTAGTTTTTTTTTTCTGCTTTCTCTTTTTTCTCCAAAGTATAAAATTTAATAGATTCAATTCTCTCTCTCTCTCTCTCTCTCTCTCTCTCTCTCTCTCTCTCTCTCTCTCTCTCTCTCTCTCTCTCTCTCTCTCTCTCCTCCCCCCGCCCCCACATTATGCCTTATGCCGTGTTCTCTGTATTTTAAACAATCTCCCTGTCTCTCCTTTTCAAATTACTGTTTCCAATTACATTTTAGATTTTAAACACCCCCCATTTAATAACATAATTGTTTCACAATCTTTTAGATTTTAGTGCACCATTTCTCATAACCTGCCACCTTCTCACAAGATTGTGTACACCTCCTCACAACGTTTCATTTTTATTTCACATTTAAACGCGCCACTTTATAACAATCAGCCCTAATCATTTTCTCTTTTTTTTTCCGCACTCACTTCTTACAATCTGCATCCGTTTTCTTCTTTCATTTCACACACGCCCTTTTTTTAATGTGCATCCTTTTTCTTCTTACATTTTACCCACTCACTTCTTACAGTCTATCCTTTCTTTTCTTATTCTTTACCCACTCACTTCTTACATTCTAGGCTTATACTTTACACTTACTTCTACCCTATCCTTCTCTTCTTATACTTTACCCACTCACTTACAGTCTATCCTTTCGCTTCTTGGCGTACCCACTCACTTCTTATAGTCTATCCTTTCCTTCTTTACTTTACCCACCTTCTTACAGTCTATCCGCTCTTCTTATACTTTACCCACTACTTATACAGTCTGACTTTCTCTCCTTATCACCCACTCACTTCTTAAGTCTATACGTTTTTTTCACTTCTTACAGGGATCCTTTCTCTTCTATACTTTACCCACTCAGTATAGTCTATCCTTTCTTCCTTATACTTTACCCACTCACTTCTTACAGACGTCTCTCTTCTTATACTTTACCCACTCACTTCTTACAGTCTATCCTTTCTCTTCATACTTTACCCAGCTTATAATCTATTATACTTTACCCACTCACTTCTTACAGTCTATCTGTGTCTGTCTTATATTTGCCCACTGATGCAGTCTATCCTTTCTCTTCTTAACTTTTACGCACTCACTTCTTACAGTCTATCCTTTTCTCTCCTTATACTGTACCCCCTCACTACCTTTTAGTTTATCCTTTCTCTTCTTATACTTTACCCACTCACTTCTTACAGTCTATCCTTTCTCTTCTTATACTTTACCCACTCACTTCTTAAGTCTATACGTTTCTCTTCTTATACTTTACTCACTTCTTACAGTCTATCCTTTCTCTTCTTATACCCCACTCACTTCTTACAGTCTATCCTTTCTCTTCTTATACTTTACCCACTCACTTCTTACAGTCTATCCTTTCTCTTCTTATACTTTACCCACTCACTTCTTACAGTCTATCCTTTCTCTTCTTATACTTTACCCACTCACTTCTTACAGTCTATCCTTTCTCTTCTTATACTTTACCCACTCACTTCTTACAGTCTATCCTTTCTCTCTTTACTTACCCACTCACTTCTTTCTATCCTTTCTCTTCACTGCCCACTCACTTCTTGCAGTCTATCCTTTCTCTTCTTATACTTTACCCACTCACTTCTTACAGTCTATCCTTTCTCTCCTTATACTTTACCCACTCACTTCTTTCAGTTTATCCTTTCTCTTCTTATACTTTACCCACTCACTTCTTGCAGTCTATCCTTTCTCTTCTTATACTTTACCCACTCACTTCTTTCAGTCTATCCATTCTCTTCTTATACTTTACCCACTCACTTCTTATAGTCTATCCTTTCTCTCCTTATACTTTACCCACTCACTTCTTACAGTCTATACGTTCTCTTCTTATACTTTACCCACTCACTTCGTACAGTCTATCCTTTCTCTCCTTATACTTTACCCACTCACTTCTTACAGTCTATACGTTCTCTTCTTATACTTAACCCACTCACTTCTTACAGTCTATCCTTTCTCTTCTTATACTTTACCCACTCACTTCTTACAATCTATCCTTTCTCTTCTTATACTTTGCCCACTCACTTCTTGCAGTCTATCCTTTCTCTTCTTATACTTTACCCACTCACTTCTTACAGTCTATCCTTTCTCTTCTTATACTTTACCCACTCACTTCTTTCAGTCTATCCATTCTCTTCTTATACTTTACCCACTCACTTCTTGCAGTCTATCCTTTCTCTCCTTATACTTTACCCACTCACTTCTTTCAGTCTATCCTTTCTCTTCTTATACTTTACCCACTCACTTCTTACAGTCTATCCTTTCTCTCCTTATACTTTACCCACTCACTTCTTTCAGTCTATCCATTCTCTTCTTATACTTTACCCACTCACTTCTTACAGTCTATCCTTTCTCTTCTTATACTTTACCCACTCACTTCTTTCAGTCTATCCATTCTCTTCTTATACTTTACCCACTCACTTCTTGCAGTCTATCCTTTCTCTTCTTATACTTTACCCACTCACTTCATACAATCTAAATCCTCTTTCTTCTTAAATTGTGCGCACATTTTTGTTGCCAGGAAAGCGAGTGGCTGAGGCCGACCAACACCAAGATAGGCATGGGATATAAGTGACTCCTTGAATGAAAGTACACAAGGCGGAAGAGCTGGCGAGAGAGCCGAGTTTCTTTCAGGCAGACCGTGATGAGAGCGAAGTTCTGCAAAGGACCTACTATTTGATGATGATGATGATGATGAATGCACGTTTTGGTTCTCATTCCTGTGGTCTTGGTTTTTGCCATGACGTTTCGATGTTATTGGGTGCTGCTTGCACTGGGTATCGCATAGTTTCCATACCAAAGAATAATACACGTATCACAAACATTATTACAAGCGTAACTCCAGTCTCGTGAAGTCACGAATAACATCTAAACTTCCGTCCTGTTCCAGAACTTGAGTTTTGTGTGTACATTCGTTTAACACATTTGGCCTTTTTGTATGCAGTCTGTTGGTATCCAGCCTCACAGGCAGATGCATTCTGATTTCGATGTTAGGAAGGCAGAGGGACTCTTAGGACTTGTTGCTCTGAAGTGGATAGAGGAAAACAAAGTTAGCAGAGGAATTATTGTGTTTAATTCTCAGTCGGCATTGCGGAAGGTTCAAAATGGACTAATGTGGCATGAGTGAATACCATGCATCAGTACGCCAACATTGCAGGGAATCACGTGGATATACTGTCCTGGGCATGCAGGAGTGTGAGGGAATGACAGAGCGGATTATCTGGCTACCAAAGCGAAAGCTACGGGAACACTCGTATTGGACGAGAGATAATCTGAAAACCATATATGAACGAATTATGGCAGAAGACACGAGATTAGATGAAATAACATGGGCAAGAGTGTGTGAAAGAGGAGTTATGTGTGAATCCGGCAAGCAGGGACGGATGAGAGGGGGAGATCAACGTGTGTATAATCGTTTGCTGCGGAATTAGTTAGCACCTACACCTTACGTCATTTGCTGCGGAGACGGAACACCTATGGGTATGCCCGGTGTGCTAGGATGTCGATTTTTAAATCAGTTATCAGTAACCAGGTCGTGCCAGTTAGGGAGACAGTGGGTCTATTCTCCCCAACCCCGCTCCCATCTTGTCATAAGGATATGGAACTCAGACAAGTGTATTTTCTAATCAAAAATTGGTTATGAAGGCCCCTATTCCTTGTTATAAGCATAATAGTAATATTTGACAGAATAGAAGGGTTGGTGGCTAAACAATTTAGAACAGGGCTTAGATGCCTGAGCTCCCAGGTTTTTGTGACTTTGTCTTCAGTCATGGGTTATTTGTTTTTTTTTTGTTTTTTGTTGATCTGCCTGTCAAGTTGACCAACTTCTGTTAAAATATAATACGTCATAATGTACTGGCTGAAAGAGTAACTGTTTCATCTGTGATTAGAAGCTTTGTGCTTGCTGTATCTGAAGTAAAAAAGTAAGTAAAAGACAATTGTCCATGCCTTCAGGCTTGTATGACTAGACCTTTATTTTGTAGAGCAAACGGCGCTGGGTGGATGATATGGTCAGCATCGCGCCATCCGCCTTTACTTTTTAAGACTGTACCTGGTACCCACTCACTGGGTCGACTTGGGAGTCAAAGCCATTTTGTGAAGGGAACAAACAGCCGGCTCCTTCTGGACCCGAACCCACGACCTTCTGATCCGCAAGCGAGCGCCTAGCCGCTAACACGGCGGTTTCCTCCATCCATCTTACTTCGCAGTATCTCCCACATGTACGGCCTGAAAGTAGATCTGCCTCGTTTGTGTCTACAAACAATGTACTTGCTCCACGTGGTCGTACTTCGTAATATCTCACAACGAAAGTCTTTTTTTTTTTTTTTTTGCCCCCTTCTAGTTTAACTGTTTTTTCCCCTTCTCTGTCCACATTTTATTTAAAACAATGCTCTCTCTTTTCATGTTGGCTGGCTACAGTGGATAGGTACATCCACCAGTGTCTTTGGGAATTGTTCGTGGGAATGCCCCAATCGCTCCCACAATATGACTCTCGTACCAATGCCAGGAAGCGTAAAAACAGACTGAATCTAACTTGTGGCCCCAGACATCGAACACTGGAAAATTCCCTATTTCAAACATGATTCCAGCCTTCCAGGTGCCAATTCGGAAGTCTGAATTTTAAGTTGTACATAGATGTTAAGTGGTCTGGGCCAGGCGATCTAGTTTGCCGGTTGGAATTTCTGAGCTGTCTGTTGCATTTGCTATTTCAAGTGTATAAGCACTCTGAAAAAATGATGACCGAATAACCTTGAGAACACACTAAATAAACACCCATGCACTCTCGTGAACACGCACGCACGCACAAACACATTCACAAACACACACACACGTAC
The DNA here is from genome assembly GCA_905116865.2 of Candidula unifasciata. Lineage (NCBI taxonomy): Eukaryota > Metazoa > Mollusca > Gastropoda > Stylommatophora > Geomitridae > Candidula > Candidula unifasciata. The sequence goes on along the minus strand of CAJHNH020001403.1, from coordinate 144,862 downwards.
AGAAAAATAGAGCGTTTTCTAGTAACAAAGGTCCCGATATTTACCACGAAGTGTCAGCAACAACAAAAAGCCCTGACATTATATATATATATATATATAAATATATAGTGTGTATACGTATGCCAGTGTCAACCGACATCTATACAGTTACCGTGGAAATAACAGCTGCTTCCAGGGCACTCGCATGGGTAGTAGAACTAGCAGACACACACGCGGTGATCAAATCAGACTCTATTAGGATGCTTCAGAAACTCACAGCAAACTGCTTTCAGGTAGACAACATTCAAAAAATACATTAAACCTCCCACCGGGATCTACACATTTGGATATGGGCATACCCGAGTAAAATTTAATGAAGCAGCATGCCAGAAGAGTGGGCGGAGAAGACAGCATCAACACTATACAGACTAGACTGGCGAAGAGTAGCAAACCTGATATTAACATGATTCCATGAACCCGCAGTTAAGCCTGGTCAAGCACGTCGGTGTTGTCTTCAGGGAGTCAAGATAGAAGCGATTATAACCAACTTCTAATTGGAGCAGTCGGTAGACGTACTTGGACTAATTGCTGCATCAGAGGAGCAAGCAGACAAGAGCATATCTAGTGTGCAGTGACGTCGATTGTGATAACATAAAATCTATACAGTTGTCGCACCATTTTGTACATCACGGAGGAGGCACTTTGGGACAGACCCCAGTACACAAACATGACCCTGCTGTGGCGTCCAAGAAGGACAATGCGCCTCACACACGGTCTGTTTACTTATTCTAGGTCCCTAGATGTGAGAGATGCGCAGATTACATCGATTACCCCCAGTTTTACACTCAGTGTAAATAAAGCTACCACATTCCTACCGCCTAAGGTAAACAGCTGCATTAATCAAACTGAGGAATCAATTGTTTAATTGATTGTCCAGAATTGGGGTAACCGCACATAGGACGGACACACGTGTGCTGAGCTTCCGTAAGGTAAGGTTTCAGCGTTTTATGCCTGCTGCGTTTTATTGTCTTGAAGCCCTTCCCTGGCTGTCGCCGGGAGCCCTAAAATAACTCAACCTATGCATTGAATCGGGTCTCTGAGGCCTATTCCCGGGTGATCCTCATTCGAATACATCTGTAATTCGGATGTGCACACAACAGTCAAGATCAAGACCAAAGTCCAGGAGTGGACGGAAAACCAAAACGTTAAAATGAAGCAGCAAAAGAAGAAAAAAATTTGTTCTAAATATTTGAATTGTCGGTTTGATCCTTCTTACATTTTCTTTCTCTCAACAACATCAACAACAACAACAATAAAAACCACAAAACGATGAACATTTCTTACCTGGCAATACAAAAGATAAAGAGATTGTCAGATATTTAGTTGCGAAACGAGAGATATTTTCACAGGTAGAGACATAAGTGATTAAAAAGTTAGTTGCCTTGTCTTTATAAGACGTTACAGAACCAAGCCCAGCCTTTTTTTTTTTTTTTTTCAATGCAGATTTACGTCTAGTAGTTTGCCAATGCTTTCTATACAGTCAGCTTCTCGATACCACCCACTGTCGAAACCAACGCAAGAAGCGCGCTCGCAACGCCTAAGGACATGAGTGATAGATCTGTGAAACCAGTGACCGGGCAGTGAAACCAGTGACAAGGCAGTGAAACCAGTGACCGGGCAGTGAAACCAGTGACAAGGCAGTGAAACCAGTGACAAGGCAGTGAAACCAGTGACAAGGCAGTGAAACCAGTGACAAGGCAGTGAAACCAGTGACAAGGCAGTGAAACAAGTGACAAGGCAGTGAAACCAGTGACAAGGCAGTGAAACCAGTGACCGGGCAGTGAAACCAGTGACAGGTAAGTGAAACAAGTGGCAGGGCAGTAACACCAGTGACAGGAAAGTGAAATAAGAAATAGGGAAGTGAAACACATGATAGGGCAGTAAAACCAGTGAGGGGGAAGTAAAAAAAAACTGATAGGTCAGTGAAACTAGTGATAGGATTGTGAAGCATCTGACACGAAAGTGAAACTCGTGATAGGTGAATGAAACCAGGAATTGAATAGTGAAACAATTGAGTGGGTAGTAAAACCAGTGATAATGCTGAGAAACATGTGATAGGTCAGTGAAACTAGTGATAAGATAGTGAAACTAGTGATAGGATAATGAAACTAGTGATAGGATAGTGAAACTAGTGATAGGATAGTGAAACTAGTGATAGGATAGTGAAACTAGTGATAGGATAGTGAAACTAGTGATAGGATAGTGAAACTAGTGATAGGATAGTGAAACTAGTGATAGGATAGTGAAACTAGTGATAGGATAGTGAAACTAGTGATAGGATAGTGAAACTAGTGATAGGGCTGTGAAACTAGTGATATATAGTGAAACTAGTGATAGAGCAGTGGCGCTAGTGATAGGAATGTCAAACAAATGACAGTGAAGTGAAACAAGTCATAAGATAGTGAATCTAGTGATAGGACAATTGAATAGGTGACCAGACTGTAGGAGAAGTGAGAAGACATTGACAAACCAGTGCTGGGGCAGTGATGCTAGTGAGAGGAATGGGACAGAAAAACATACATGTGTTTTTTTTTCTCTCCAAAGTTTCACAAATTTGGCACGCTATACAACCTTACATTTGGCACTTCCAAACGCTCATCATTCCCACAGCAAATGTTTTTGTTTTTTTTTTATCTGTAGAGCTTTATATATTCGCACAACAATGTACATAATATGAGATTCAACAAAAAACATATTCACGCGCCCTGGTTGACCCAGCCTTGAGTGGGTACCAGGCGCAGTCCTGGGAAGTAAAGGGGGCGGGTGAGATGATGACCACATCCTTTTATCCTTTATCCTTTATCCTTTATCCTTTATCCTTTATTCACTTGCTTTTACTTAATAATAATAATAATTTAACGAGACCGCTCCCCCCCCCCCCCCAACAAAACAAAAACAAAAAATCTTGCTTACTCATTGTTTTTCTTACGCGACTTAATGTTGAAGATGGCTTACTGTAATTGCATCATTATTCGGTAAGTCGGTTATTAGACTTAATGAATTCAGGTGGTTGATCGTTAGGCTCACACTCAAATGACATCAGCACGTAATTTCAGGTCTGCAAACAACGTGAATCGAATGCACTTTAATACCTCTATAATGTGAAGTTAAACAGGTAGGGAGGACATGCTAAGAGCTGCATGCGATGGAATAACATAGCGTCAGTTAGCTGAGGGTCTTTGCTCCATTGGGGGTTAGACAGGCAGACGATGAATAAAGTCGTTCCTTTTTTTTTTAAGCTATAAATTTCTCAGACTGAAATGGTCGGGTGGGTGGCCGGACAGACAGACAGACAGACAGTCAGACAGACAGACAGCAAAGGGATATTTTTTTTTAAACTTTACGGCCAGTTTTTTTTTCCGATAGCAATCGTCACAAAATTGGTCTAAACTGCAAAACCCAACATTGCCAGAGAACTGTCCAATCTTTCCGATGATTATGGATCTTTGCTTTTGTGCAACGATACTTGACGCTTACAGAACCAGAAAGAAGCAAATAATGGGCGTTTGGAAGAGACGGTGACCTCGGTTATTGATCTCACAAAGGAGGACAAGCACGTCGGAGTGATATCTTAGAGTTGCTACTTGGTAATCCTTTCAATGAGATTGTTTTGCGGTCTCCTGTAGTTTGCGTGTTCGAACGTGTAGGGAGAGATCTGATTATTTGATCTGGTTGTCTCAGTTTGTAATGAGAAAAGCTAATTGAGACTTCTCTGTACATACACAGGGGATACCAACGGGTAATCTTCATTACACCCGGGCCAGTCTCTAACAGGAAACTACTGAGAAGTTGAAAAAAGCCTCGTTGATCCACTTAATTGTGGAGACAGAACAAGGTCAAATATTTCACAGAACAAGTCAATTATTTGTCAGCTCCGTCAAAGCAAATGACAGCAAAATACATTGAGGAAATGTAATGACTTTGTGGTTTGTTGTCGAGTTTCAGTTTGAAACAAGTGGGAGACAGGAAAGCAGGGGTGAAAGCCAATTGGGGTATACAAGAGGAGGAGGTGAAACATAATGGAGAAAAAGGGAGAAGGCGGGGGCGAGGGGGGGGGGGTGAGAGTGAGAGATAGGGAAAACAAGGAAACAATAAGTAGGGAAAAAAAAGAGAAGTTGGAAAGCAGGCCAGGGAGGGAAGCACAAGTAAGAGAAGAAAATGAAACATAAGAGAAGGAGGGAAACACAAAATAGTGAGGGAAGCAGAAGATGGAGGTGGGGGGAGGGGTGGGGAGAGGTCAACAGGAAACAAGTGACAGGGGTGGGAAATAAAAGTTAGAGAGTAGGAAACAAAGGGAAGGAAGGAGAAACAAAAGTTCAGGCGGGGAAAAACAAAACAGTGAGAGCCAGGGAAATACAAAAGAGGAAGAGGATACGCAAGAGAAGAAGGAGGAGCACAAGACAGGAAGTGGAAACGGAAGAAAGGGCTAGAACCACGCGATAGGGAGGAGAAACACAAGTTGGAAAAGATGAAGCGGTGAGGGTTTAGGAATCAGGGAAAAACGACGGAGGCAGGAGACATCCAAAGTGAGCAGGAAGAGAAGAAGTCTTTTTAAGATGTTTCTAATAATTTCTTATAATTTGTGTGTTTTAAATAAAAATCAGCTCACAGAGGCGACGCATCTGATAGTCTGACCTGAGCATACGGAAACGATCGCAAAGAAGAAGAAGAAGAAATGACAATCCTGAATAGAGAGATGGCATTAATAATATTTGTCACTAACATGGGTTTAGTCAATTCTAAGACGTCGGAAATTAAGCTGATCAATAGACTACGCTCGTTTGACCTCAGCATTTCTCTTCAGCTCAGCGGACGCCAGAATCAAATTGTCCCAAATGCCTCGGCAATGTACTTGCATCTTTAATGCCTTCTCTTTGTTTTACTGTACTCTTTTGCTTTGCACTGTGTTCAATAATGGCCCTCCATTGAAATCTGTATATCCTTTCATTTAATTTCTATGAAAACACAACGTCTTCATGTCATTCTGTCCTGTTTGGACATTCTCCGCTATATTTGTCTCTCTCTCTCTCTCTCTCTCTCTCTCTCTCTCTCTCTCTCTCTCTCTCTCTCTCTCTCTCTCTCTCTCTCTCTCTCTTTGTGTGTGTAGAGAAAAAATGTAGCCATATATATATATATATATATATATATATATATATATATATATATATATATATGTGTGTGTGTGTATATATGTAAATATATATATTTATGTACACACAGAGATATTTATTGAAAGAGAGAGAAAGAGAGAGAGGGGGGGGGGGATTTAGTGATATATGTATTTGTGCCTGTGTGCCTGATTTTGCGCGCGCGCGCACGCACATACACACACACACACGCGCGCGCACACAGTTTGTGTTAACAATTTTCTTATTTTTCCCCTGTGTCTGCATTGGCAATTATTAGGGCAGTTCTCACATCATCTGCAACTCAGACGATTCTAGCACACTTCTAACCTGTATGACAACCTTCTGATGTGGAAAAAAAAGGAAAGGGGGGGGGGGGGGAACGTTGGTCTACTGTAACCTCCAACCCTTTCCAAATAGGTCACAGGAGCCATTAGGGAGTATTTATTTTTACATGGATCTAGAGATCAAAGAAGGATATCCAAAGCCAGCAGCGCATTTGGCGGACTTCGACCAAAAGTCTGGGATAGAGCTGGCATATGCCTGTAGACGAAGCTCAAAGTGTAAAAAGCTGTCATACTGGTCTGGTAGTCTAGTAGTCTTAGTTTCAGCTTCATAGCAAACAGGTCACCCCATCTTTCCTCCGCTCCTGTGCCAGCGAAAAACACACAGAATGTTTATCAAAGTCCCATGTGAAAAGATTGACAGTCTGCTGTCTCAGCATATCTAGCATACACACGCATTAAAGCATACGGTAGCCATCCGAAGTAGTTCCTGTACTTCTCTTTGCATGTGAAATATGGACTGTTTACCAGCGCCATCATAAGAAGCTCAACTATTTCCACATAGTGTGCCTCAGAAAGTTGCTGAACATAAAATGGCAAGGCCGGATCCAGGACACTGAAGTCCTTGACAGAGCTGGATTGTCCAGTATTTACTCGATTCTCAAACAATCACAACTTTGCTGGCCAGGTCATATAATCCGCATGCCTGACCACCAAATTGTCAATGGTCAGCTACTAAAAGGAAAACGCTCCCAAAGTGGACAGAAGAATCGTTTCAAGAACAACATCAAGACTCACTAAAAGACTTCTGTATTGATCCTAAAACCTGGGACGTCATTGCATGTGACAGCACATCTAGGCGCTCCTCTCTTCATCGAGGAGCTGTGGCCCACGAAGCTGCTAGAACTACAGCAGCAATTCAGAAAAGACAAGCCATGAAAGACACTAAAGGAAATCACCAGAAAGAGGCGGCTTCAATTTCCTGTCCACACTGCTCAAGAACTGTCAGTGCTAGAATTGGAATTATCAGCCATCTGCGCACTTACAAAAACCTATTCCAATAACCACTGGATGAAAGGACTGGTCATCCGCACCTGTGATGGACGAACAACATTTAATATTAAAACTTTTACAAGCTACATCTCCACAATTCCACAAATTTGCTGCTTCGGGTATGTGCTCCAAGCGCAGGCTTTGGTAGCATTGCGAGGTAATGTCCCAATCTGTTTCATAGTAAGACTTCCCTACAAGGGTTTTTTATTTGTCTAGTAAAACAGAAAAGGTGGGGATGGGTACTGGTACTCATGAGAAAGTGTCTAAATACAGATACCGGTATTCTCGACAAAGTATCTATTACAATATATTAACGGTGCAAGAGCTATTCAATTAAAATTCGAGCCCAGGGGACATCATAATACACACATATGGGTCTGTAGTGAGAGATAGGAAGAGTGGGTCGGGTTTTATTTCAAAGTGGAATAGACGCGTACAACGTCACTACATCCAGAATGAGAATGGAGGTGGAGGCAGTAACCGCAGCTTTGCGATGGCTTGAGAGCAGCAAAGCCCCACATAATAACATTGTAACAGACTCACACAGCATGCTTCGGAAAATTGAAGCTGGTGTCATGTGCACAGAGTGGACCCAAAACATGAGCATATCGCGGATTCTCTGTCCAGGAATTCAAATAATCCTTTTTAATGAGTTTATGAGTCTAGGTTCTTACATTTGTGTTTGAATTTGTGTCTGTATCTGGTTGTATGTGAATGGTGCCATAATGTGAGTGGTGTATTTCGTTAACGTAAAGGCAACAATCACAACAACAAAAAAGTGTAAAACCTACTGATCAAAACAGACAGAACAAGACTGTAATGACTTCCTTGTACATGATGGCATTTTAAGATACACATCCAGAAATCTCCATTCAGCCGTACCATACATATTTTGGCACCAACATGAGCTTACTGCGTAAACTGTACTCCATCGTGGATAGGTATAGCGTTTTATTCTATGTGGAATGCCTTTCACAAGTGCAGTAGTTGAGTCGTATTCAATACGGCCGGTAGCCGGTTACGTGTGAGCTAGTGAAATACCTCATGTAATAATTGTACGTGTGTATAGCCAACTTATCGTACCCGACTACACACCCTCAACAACAAACTGCATTTCTAGTGGCGACTGCTGGCTTTGGCGCCTCTAGCAACTGTCATATACATTTACTGAATGCGCAGGTTTCTGGATTGTGCCAGGGCTGTTTGTTTGTTGACTAGTATTTTAAGAGGGACAGTGGGGGACATTTCATTTGATTTTCTCTGGCACAGGAACGGAGCAAGTTTGGGGTTGACCTGATTACAGTAAAGTTGAAACCTCGACTAGGACTAAACATTTTAATATTGACTCATGCCCGGCTCTCTAGCGTAGTTGGCTAAACCGGATTGCGCGGTGACCGGGTGACGAACTCCTTATGGTCCGTGGTTAACTCCCGGGGCTAGGCAGAAAAGCCACATTTATCCCAGATTTGTACGGTACTTACAATGGAATTAAGGCCGAAAGGTTGCGATATCAATAATACTGAGCCTAAGGGTTAACAACTCATGGCTTCTGGATACTAAAACAATACGAAGTCCTCTGGCAGCCGATGATGCTTACAGTGAATCGCAACATTCTTGTGAGATGGAAAGGTTTTTGCATATGTATGTGTAATGTTAAACTCCAGCTAGAGAGATAAACAATAATTACAATTAAGAATTGTCAAATTGCGTGTATACTCAACCCTGCCGTACGGTGCAGAAACTTTAAACATGAACAGGCAACTAGGGAATCAAATCGAGTCTCTGGAAATGTGAACAGACAGAAAAATAGGTTGTATTTCATAGAAACAAAAACAATGAAATGCAGCTGTTCTGGAAAGACTGCCAATGAGAAATGAGTTACTTAAAGAAATAAAAAAGGAGAAAATTGAAATGTTTCGGCTAAATTTAAAGATACACTAGGCTTTTACAAACCATACTGCAGGGAAAGGTCGAGGGCAAGAGAGCAAGAGGAAGACAATGGTACAAGTGGGAGGTCAATATCAAGAGACGAACAGAAGTCTGAGAGAGTGTACAACCAAGACAAGAGACAGAGCGTGTTGGATACGCATTGTAGTCAATCTTCACAAGGTGACGGCACCTGATTAACAAGATGTTAAAATATGCCCATCCATATGTCTGCAGTCGGCTCTGTGCCTAAGTCGATGCGAACGCTTCGGAATGCCGGGGTGCCGCGTTCGATCCCAGCTGCGGGCCATACGCCTTGCGTTAGTTTCGACAGTGGTATCAAGAAAGACGACCGTCCAGAAAGCAATGGTAAAAAACTGGACGTAAATTTGACTAGAAAAACCACACAACAGCCAGGGGCTATTGGGGCTGGTTCTGCAACGTCCTGTAAAGGATACGCAACTAACCTTTATATGTTTGCAACAACAGTTAGTATTTACGCCTTAAGGGGAAGATAATTCAAGTAAAACACGTTTACAGTAAACTGATAAAAACTAGCACTTAAATGAGAAACAAATGGGCTGAGGAAGCGAAGACGAGCAAGCAAAGCCCTACGATGAATGTTATTTGGAGAGAGCAAAAAAGGATTAGACGTAATACGACGGACTTGAGGAGACGACTGCGAGCCGTGTTATCGAGCCTTGACTTCCTAGGAATATACCTAGTACCAGTTCTAGGCGAATTTGAAACCTAGACCTAAGGGCCGGTAGATAAGCGACTAGCCACTACACAGCCACGGCTCCCCAGAGAGCCTTGTGTAACGTGTAAACCTGCTCAGGAAGATGATGATGATGATGATGATGATAATGATGTACAAAGAAACGAACAACAAACAAGTATACAAGATGTCACTCACCTCGCTGGCTGCCCGCAGTCGCTTGTTTTCCTGTCTCCAGGCCAGGGACGTGTAGTTCTCGAAGAAGCTGCCATCCGACTCCTGGACTCTGCAACGGGGAGAAGTAGATTTTTGGCAATAGGACTTGAGAATCTGAAGCACTTTAACGCCAGGCATACTTTTACTGTTCGTCTTGGACATGCCGACAGCTGTTAGTTAAATCATCGCTTCTAGAACTGAGTTTTAATCAATAGTCATTTTGTAATGTGTTTGCAGTAGGCAGGCAGACACTGTTCACGGAGCACATAGCCAAAAGCTGTCATTTTTACCAGTAAATGAATACTTGTGAACAATTCACAAAAGTAAACGAAAACAATGGCTAAAAGGAAAGAAACGCACAGCTAAAAACAGCGTGGAGGACGAGCGGTCTGACTCGGAAGGAAGCATCAAGCTCAGAGACGCGCAAATAATAAATTTAGTCACGAAAGTGACGCAAATAACCCTGACCACAATTATAGACGGAGACTGTTAGCAGCCTC
>CAJHNH020001403.1:22500-127500 GCA_905116865.2 Candidula unifasciata | reverse complement strand
TATGCAGATATTTAAGTCATTTATCTTTTTTTTATTTAAACGAGGGATCTCAGCATTACTCTGGCCGTCTTTACTTTCCCAGGACAGCCATCCTGGTACCCATTTTAGGCTGTGTCGACCTGCCTGCGACGCCCCATACCTTGATACAAATCCACGCAGCCAGCAGTGGGTTTTGATCACGGTACGTGGGAACTACGAATCGGACTCGCAACGTCTGAGCCACGGACGCTGCATTCTTTCAGACAGGTCTATCTTTCTGTCTCTCTTTCCTCTCATTCTCTCTCTCTCTCTCTCTCTCTAGCTCTCTCTCTCTCTCTCTCTCTCTCTCTCTCTCTCTCTCTCTCTCTCTATCTATCTCTCTCTCTCTAAAGAGTGGCTGGTGGCAGAAAACACGAAAACACGAAACCAGTAGCTCTGTAATGATAAAAAAGCAGCTCAAAAGGTAACCAATGACCATGGTAGTGCTAGACAACAGTCCTCAGCACTGCAACATGGAGATCCGTTTATCAGATTCAAGAGCTGCAGAAAACATTACACTTGAAATAACTAAAAAGACCTAATGCTTCTTCTAACAATACATATCGATCTGGCTGTTGGTTGTATTAACAACTGATCCGCCATGGCAGTGACAGAATAACTGGCCATTCATATCTGCATAATCTGCCTAAAAAAAAGTTTGTGTTAGGTTGTTATTCACTCGGATATTAGGAATTTAGAAACTGTTATTGAGCAATGGCGACAAGATCGTTAGCTGTAATGTCGTTGCCATGTCAAGACATTTTCTTAGGATTAAAAGGACCCTTTTCCACGCCTTCCAAGCGTATTGGGTATACAGGACTAGACCTATATTTTATAGACCAAACAGCACTTGGTGGGTGATGTGATCAGCATCACGCCGGTCGCCTTTACTTTCCAGGACATTACCTGGTACCCACTCAAGGCTGGATCGACCTGGGAGCCTTAGTCATTTGAACTGAACCCACGACCTTCCGATCCGCAGGCGAGCGTCTAACCGCTAGACCACGGCAGATCCTTTCTTTATAATTGCAGACTGAAATAGTAAAAGGGACACTGTTCGGATGAAAATCCAACAGCTGGAAATCCCAGAAACCTCCAATGCTTTGATGGGGAAAAATCGTCACGTTCAATTAGCATTCCCGAAGGGGAGTGTAATAAACCTTGGCTTGACTTGGACTGCGCCTTGGCTTACTACTTATTGGCTTTAGCCACGGCTCACTCTCTGGATGTTACTGCTACACAACTTGCACTACTTTAACGTCTAGAGTTGACAGCACAAACGCCGCTCAGCTTCTTGGTACATTCTGTCAGTTTATTCTCGTCCATTTATTTCACATGTTCAAACATTATTTACACTTTATCACTCGCGACATATTCAACACTAACCATTTGCGCAACATAAAGACGACATCTTCAAAATACTACAACCGTCTTCTCTGACTTCTGATGATCGACTGACCACGAGGCTAGCTCGGGCTTTCCCTCGCTTCCCCGACTAGGCACAAGTATCTCGTGCTGTCCCTTGTTGCACGGACTTTCTGCTTGCCACTATGTAATCGTGAGGACCATGCAAAGCAGGGTCATTACATCCTCCCGCCTTTTAACAAAATGATACTTTATGGAACATCAAGTATCATTTTCCATTCAACTTTTAAATGAATCAATAGCACTAAAATCTAACTTCGCTATTCGGGATTAGTGTTCATAATTAGCCCAAATTACTGCCCTTATTTTAATGTTCTACTGTATGCTTTTTCTAGTACTAAACTGGTGAAGGGTATCTATCTTTGCACGTATTGCAACTGTAGTATAGCTTCGTCACTATATCTATTCTATCAGGTTCAAGTGAAATGATCATTGTGATGATGGTGATGATCATGGTCAACTTTGAGATATTTACTACAGGAATAATAAATCAATTTAAATGTATTACTGCTAGGAATTATGGTTTCTGATTATCCTTAATTACTGCCCTTTAAAACTGCTTTCAGTATTTACTGCATGCTTTCCCTGTACTGAGCTGGTGAAGAGTTTATACCATCTTTACACCTATTGCATCTGTAGTATTGTTTAGTCACTATATCTAATCTATCAGGTTCAAAGTGAAATGATGATAGTGATGATGATTGTCAGCTTTGAGATATTTGCTACATAGAAAATTGGATTTAACCAATATTTCTACATCACCTTTCACAGGGTGTTAAACCCCAAGGACTCTTAGCCGATATGATAGTGATGAGATGATTGTCAGCTTTGAGATATTTGCTACATAGAAAATTGGATTTAACCAATATTTCTACATCACCTTTCACAGGGTGTTAAACCCCAAGGACTCTTAGCCGATATGATAGTGGTAAGATATATTTAACATAGTGCTTCTAGTTTCCCAAAAGCTCTATAACACCTTTGATTTAACCATATTTCTACATCACCTTTTCACAGGGTTTGTTAAACCCAAGGACTCTTAAGCCGATATGATATGGTAAGATATATTTAACATAGAGCTTTCTAGTTTCCCAAAAGCTCTCTATAACACCCTTTACAGGGTAATTACCCAACCCCAAGGAATCTACCACAGAATCTAAAAAAAAAAAATGCATGTTGAGATATTTTTTTCATAGACCAAAGTCTCACCTTTCACAGAGTAATTACCCAACTCCAAGGAATCTAACATGAAAACAATGATAGCTGAGATATATTTTTCATAGATCTTAAAGTTTCCTCCAGGTCTATAACCACCTTTAACAGAGTATTCAACTCCAAGGAATCTCAGATGAAATGAATATTGGGATGATTTTTAATAGAGTTTAGGGTTTCCCCACCAGTCTCTACATCACCTTTAACAGAGTATTCAACTCCAAGGAATCCCACACACCTTTCCCCCTTTAAATAGATACAGATGAGTTCAACTCCTCTACTGTGCTTGTGCTTGGATGTGTGCACTTTTTCTTTACCATCAGTATGTCTATTCAGCATCAGTATAACTATAGCTTGTTCCTAATCTTGGGTGTGATGGACAACTTTAGCATGTCCCTGTGCTGTGTACCTATGCCAAAAACAAGTCATTCTGTGGAAAAAGATTTCTATATGATCTATCGCTAAATCTTGATCTAATTCTTCTGTGCTGTTCCTGGGGAGAGAGTTTTTTTTTTTTTTTTTTTTTCCTAAACTTTTGAACTAATGTCATTACATGAATCCTAAAATAATCCTAATGAACTACTAACCTAAGTAAATATGTACACTATTAAAATACTACCCACAAATCTTTCATTCATCATTCATACCTGTTTTATTCTCTTTCATTCCCATTCATTCCATTAACTATCCTTGATCTTGATCCATCCCAGCAGGCTGTGTGTGTCTTTCTTGTACCCTGGCGCTTGCTTTGAAGGTTGCAATTCCTTGGTTCCCTCGACAGTCTGTTCTGCTCTTGGGTCTTTCATGGTCGGATAGCTGGTAATCTTGCAAATATACTGACTAAAAATATTATAATTTTATAAGTTAACACAAAACTATTATCATTGTTCAGTGACTGTATACACTAATATGCCACCTATAAAATAATAATGGAATTAAACGGAAGGTGTTCAATACACACAGTATGTGATTTTTTTATAAATGAAATTAGGTGTTTATGCACTTTTTTAAAATACTTCATCATTAATTTAATATTTACACAAAACTTTAGGTATGTAAGATAATCTACCTTTCACAGTAGCTATCACAATTGTGTAAACACGATGTAATACTGACGTTTTTGTTGTTCTTGATTGAGCTTAAACAGTTGGAATGCTTCATTATTCTCGCATTCTTTATTTTATGATACGTTTGGTATTCGATGATCTTGATATTGTATAGATGCTCTTGAAGTGTCGCTTAGAATTTGACGATTTGAAATGTTTCAATGTTGATTTTGAGGTATTTGGAGAAAATAATTTCGTGCTCCTTGATGGTGATCTTGAAATTTGGATCATTCAGTGGCTGATATGTTTCTGTTCATTCCCTGTACAGTACTGGTTGGTGATTTATGATTTTGATTGAAATTTGATAATCTTGAAGATGAAGAATGATAAACTGTCAATTCTTGATGATTGTTCAGGTTTACTCTTGATTGTTTGGTTGAAATAAGACAATCTTGAAGGTAAGAATGGTAAAGTATCAATTCCTGATGATCGTTTAGGTTTACTCTTAGTCGTATGGTTGCCAGTGGTTCTATGTAGGTTCTTGACTGGTGATAATATTGAGCTTCATGCATGGTGATATGTTAGATTGATGTTGATGTTCAGGATGATGGGCTGTATGGTTTCAAGTAAGTAAATAGTGATACTTCAGTTCATAAATAAATATGGTAATTTTCCTTGAATCAGCTGTTATTTTTGTTGATGGAGATGCCTTTGTTCCCAGACTTTTATGTCTTCATCAGAACAGTCCATAATGTTGAAGTCTTTGTATCCCAGAATCACATCTGTTCCGATGTCGTTCATTACCACTACTTTCAATGGTTTTGATATATAGGGCGACTTCAAATAAATATAAGCTATCCGGAATCGCGTCCATTCACCTTCTTTGTCAAAACTGTAAATCATTTCTCCGCTATAATCTGATCTTTCTATCAATTTGTCACGTACCAACGTGATATTTGTTTTTTTATTTAATTGCATTTGTGCTGGTTTGTTGTTTATCAAACATTTAGTTGACTTTTCACGATATTTTTTACTTGTTGCTATGTGGAATTGATCATAAGGTATGTCTATATTGTCCTTTAAGAATGAAAATTCTTTATTCATGGCTTGCCTATCCAGTGGTATTTCACAATCTGGCTGTTTCATACATTGAGTTTCTTTTGTCTTGACTGATGTCATTGTTGGAACAGTGATATCCTTTGCTTGATTAATTTTCATTGTTTCTGAGTTTGACTTTTTCTCTGTTTCAGTGGCTGTTGTCTTTTTGGATTCACTTTTGTTGCTCGTATTGCTTTTGCTGGATTCTAATTCTGCAATGATGATTTCGTTCTTTATCTTTTTAGTTCCTGGACATATTATTTGGTATGTTCCTATCCAAATTGTATGAGGCTCTGTTGTTTTTCCCTGTTTTTTCCTCCAGTCGCATACTGCACAATCTTGAGTAGGTAACGTAAGAGCTTCTGAATCCATTCTTTTTTGCTTAGTTTTTGCATAACAGGATCTTTTCTTGTCTTTTAACATCTGTTTCCCAACACAGTGTTTTACAATATGTCCGAATGCATTACAGAAGTGGCACTTTTTAAGGTTATTCTTTTGTTTATTTTGCCACTTTTTATTTACCAAGTCTTCAATATAGCTTGAATATTTAGGATCTCTATCGCAGATAGTTGAAGAACTGTGCTGGTACTTACAAAAATTACACATCTTGATCTTCTGGTTGCTTATCGATGTATCTTTTATTGTTGTCGCTGAAGATACTTGCGACAAAGCGTTCTTATGTTTTACCAACCTTTTAGATGCCATTCTGATAAAGGCACAATCGATGCAAAAAATGTCACGGTAGTAAGAAAACTGATCGTAACTGTAAATAAAATTAGTTCATAGTCCGCTAGTTTCCGCGAAACAATAATGGTCACAAACCTGATTTAATTCATAAACTAGATTTAACATATTTCTGATGTGTAGCACTGGTGAACATGAAACTTCTTGAATCCACAAACCTTGGTAATATGATGTGTGGTGGCAGGCAGGACGTTGATGACACACAACTATGTTCGCGTGTGTTCCATGGTACGATGTTTTTCATTGGTTGGCAGCTGACCTGTCGCAGCTTGCTGTGTTTAAAGGCTCTGCTCGGGTTAAAGCGATGTATCGTACACTGTTTTCCGCATGTTTGTCTTACCTTAGAAGAAACAAAAATGTTTTCCTAATGATTGTGGTCCGTGTGGTTCTCAAATTTTCTTCGGACGGGCCTCCATTTGTAATAAACCTTGGCTTGACTTGGACTGCGCCTTGGCTTACTACTTATTGGCTTTAGCCACGGCTCACTCTCTGGATGTTACTGCTACACAACTTGCACTACTTTAACGTCTAGAGTTGACAGCACAAACGCCGCTCAGCTTCTTGGTACATTCTGTCAGTTTATTCTCGTCCATTTATTTCACATGTTCAAACATTATTTACACTTTATCACTCGCGACATATTCAACACTAACCATTTGCGCAACATAAAGACGACATCTTCAAAATACTACAACCGTCTTCTCTGACTTCTGATGATCGACTGACCACGAGGCTAGCTCGGGCTTTCCCTCGCTTCCCCGACTAGGCACAAGTATCTCGTGCTGTCCCTTGTTGCACGGACTTTCTGCTTGCCACTATGTAATCGTGAGGACCATGCAAAGCAGGGTCATTACAGGGAGCTTTGGGTTATAATTATGGTTAGATTATGTGCACCATATAAAACGGCTTAGCTCTGCACACCATAGAGCGCCTTGAAAAGGACTCCTGCAGTGTTAATGCGATCAAAGAATACCGACCCAAATATTGTCCCGACTGGCGACAAAGTAGTCTACCGACCAGCCAATAGGGGACAACCGAGAACCGATTCCCTAGAAGCATTATTTAACCGGTTTGTTGCCCGGCTCGCTAACGCAGTTGTTTAAAAAACCCTTTGCGCAGCGACCGGGTGAGGAACTCCTTGTGGTCCAGGTTGGCAGAAAAGCCACATTCCTCCTATATTTACGGTATCTATCATGGAATCAAGGCTGAAGGGTTGCGATATCCATAGTACCGAGCCAAAGGGTTTACAACTCATGGTTTTTGGACACTTAAAAAAAAAAACGTTTTGTTACATAGGACACCCGATGGTTATAAAATAATCTGCAGTTTAGTGTCGGCCAGTTGTTAGGAAGGATTATTTTTACCGAGCAGTATGCTTCTGTGATCCACCAAACAACTGGGTATCGGACTTCCAGTTTTCGCGTTCTCAGGCTGTAAACTATGACAGAATAAAAAGTGGTTGGTCGACCGCTTCTGGGTTTTCATCTTCGTCAGGAACTTGCGTTTTTGCACGTTTATCCGTTTTACAGATCTGGCTTATGTGCATTCAGAATGTTGGTTCCTCGCATCTCAAGCAGATGCAGTCTAACTTCAAAAAAACATCCATAGTAAGTCACCTGTCCCGACATTCTTATGGCGGGCAGCGGATCTATAATTACCCCCCCCCCCCTTTTTTTTTCCATGCGGCCCAGGAACCACACGTGTAGGGTACCAGAAGATATTTTAAAATTTTCTGGCACTGACGAGGAGGGGGAGGACTGCCCACTCACCGGTGTGTTGTGTGCTAGACTATGCGAAGCTACATCTATCATACACTACTAGGATAAGTGCTATGGGATTAGTAAGTTGCGTATCCTTTACGTCGGCTCTGTAGCCAAGTCGATGCGAACGCTTCGTAATGCCGGGATGCCGGGTTCGATCCCAACTGCGGGCCATGCGCCTTGCGTTGGTTTCGACAGTGGTATAAAAAAAGCCACCCCGTCAAGAAAGCAATGGCAAACTACTGGACGTAAATTTGCCTAAAAAAACCACACAACAGCCAGGGTCTGTCAGGGCTGGTTCTGCAACGTCTTGTAAAGGATACGCAACTAACCTTTGTAGCCTTTACAGGACGTTGTAAACCAGCTCCAGTATTTTGTGTGTGTGTCGTTTTTTTTAATGCAAATTTAACGTTCATTTGTTTGCCATTGCTTCCTGGACGGTCGGCTTTGGAAACCACTTTCGAAAGCAACGCAAGGTGAAAAATTGCCTCCAGCTGGGATTACGAAGCTCGTTCGCAAGGCTTAAGCCACAGACACCGATTCTCTAGTAATAAAACAGTGATAGCTATGGTGGCGCACTGGCTAGCGTGCTTTCTTGCTTTCAGGTGGTCATATGTTCCAATCTCAATTGGGGCAGGGCCTGTCGCGCGCCCACGTGGGTAAATACACTGATATAGCGAGGGTGTGGGTTTGAACCTTAACAATGCCCACCCACGTGAGAAACTGGACTATTATCTAAGCTATGTTGATCCTAGACAGTCCTGGATAGCCAAGAAAACAGCGTGTGGCTCGTTCCATGAAATGAAAGTTGCTGTACTTGTATCCACAGGAGTAGGAGAAGGGATAGATAGATATCAGGATACACCCACTGTGATATTATCTCGATACACAGTTAACCCCTATTCTCCTCTCCTGGCATTACTTAAAAGCCCCCATCAAGTGATTTAAATATTTGTTAGCTGAAGTAAACTAATATGCACAAAGACACTTGAACCTAAGTACACAATTTACTCAACTATCATGAAACTCATCAAACATGATTTATTTGAATAAATCGAAATTAAAATGAACTTGTTTAGGCTAGTAGAGTTGAAATGATGTGAATGATGAAATCATAAAGGTATTGGAAAGTAACAACCTTTGGACAGTTCTCGGCTTGAGACCCTGCCTATCTTTTCCAGTTTGTCGTCCTCACTGCTTTCTGCAGGTCGTTACACTCGACGGTCGGCAAATAATGGATGCCTACTAGTCCCTGCCCAATGTGGGAACTGGAGAATGAAGAAACAAGCGCATATTTGTAGTATCTGCTCTAGATGTACACTAAGCATGTATATTATATACTAACATCAAGCATGTTTATTTAAATAAAACATTTCATCTCTCCTTCATGCTCACATTCACTCCTGTCCAATTTGGAAGGGCTTATGTCTCACATTCCAACTGTTACATCTTCTGCCTTCCTCTACACGTCCTGTAATGATAGTCAAGTCTTCTACGTCAGGTGCCATCTCTCGTACAGACTCAAAATGACAATCAGTCAGACAGAACCAGTTCTGGAATCTATGCTTGGAACAATCGACGCGCCCAGAAAGCTAACAATATTTCTGAGGCGAATCAAATACCAAATCTCAAGGATTTTCTCTCCGGGATCAATCTCCGCATTTGCCTCCCGAGAGTTAAACACATTTCAGTGTGTTAGCTGTATGTAATACAGATTCACATTAACCACACGTGACAAGATTGCCAAAGTTATCTTGACGCTTGTGATTTCAAAAACATGATAGTTCATTAAATTTCAATGGTAACATCAACATTTAAGTTTTACAACATTGAAACACATGTGCACGAAAAACATTCATGACACTATCAAATAGGATATAAAGCAATGTGACAGTGCCCTACGAGAATGAAGAAATGTCCGCCTAGGCGTACTACAAAGTGATAAAGACACACACTTGAGTAAAAAGACAGTTAGATTTCTATCACAAAATATAGATTTGAACCTAATTTCGATCTTACCTGGAAAAATGAAACCACGATGCCAAAAGTTCTGTCTCAAGCTTAGGTTAAGCCCAACAGATGGCATGTGCTGGACAGGATCTCATTTACCAGACCTAGAGTTCACCCCTTTATAACTTTTATCAAGCTCCTCCTACATTACGCCTAAAATCATTCTCATTCAAGGATATCACAGCTCCTCCCCTGTGGGTAAGTTTATTCGCTGTCAGTCAGGGCTGTACAACACTTGTTTAAATTCCCACGCTAGGATCTCCTGGTCAATTCATCTGACCAGAGCAAATAGGACAAGTCACACCTCCGGCCTACTTCACCTGCCATCACAATAAAATCAGACGGTGTCAATTCTTCTGTTCACACTTTCTGCTCACCATGTCAATAGTGACCGTCGGACCTGCCGTCGAGTTAGGTAACCTCAGGGGGAATTAAACACAATTAGCCGGAGTTAGCTGCTCCTAAAAGTCTGGCTAGGAGATAAAATATCTGACACCAACAGATGGTGTGCAAATCTCCAGTCAGTAAGTCTGCTTGGTCAGTCTTATCTCTGTACCTCAACACTTAACGTCTGGGAAAAAGTTTTAGTGTGTGATATCGCCAACATCCCAGGAGAATTAAATGCTTGTTCATTTCGCCTACTTAGATTAAGGATGTATCCAAATCCCTATTTTCCTGTATACTTTCAAAATACAAAAAAATAAAAGTAGGTTGAGGAAAGACATTCTGGAGTCACCGAGCGTATTGTCACAGGGCCCCTACCCTTCCCATTTGTGGAAGTTGAACTAGGTATGCACGAGTCAACGGTGAGAATCTCAGTATTCAAGTCCCTTGCTTAGCACCCCCGCCAAACTTCACTCTCATAAATTAGCCAAACTACCTACCTTCCAAGTTGACTACAAAACTGCTGAAATCCTACAAGGAAGCAATGAGCACTGACACAGGTATATATATATATATATATCACATGGACTTTAGGCCAGTTAGACAGACAATCCAAGATTACATTAATGAAGAGTTATGTGTGACAAATAAATTGTTACAAAGGAAAATAAAAGGGGTTGGTGGGGAGGGGAAGGGAGGGGGGGGGGGGCGGCAGGAACAGCTCATGTAACCAGCATTTTTTCTTCTCCCTATCTTCTCCTGCCCGTTTTTTAGTCCTTAACCAACATGCCCAAAATTGTCCTATTATTGGTTAGCACGTGCAGCTCCCCGAATATCTGTTCTATCGTTTAATATTCCACCGCGTTTTCTTATTATCTTCTGAGGGATTTGTATTCTATTGACACAGTTGGCTTCACTGCAACGATATTCAAATTATATTATTGACAAGTTTGCTTAATTTTCGTCTTGTTCAACACCGGTGCATATTTGTGACCTCTTTAGTCACTTCAATTTGTATCAACTCTCCGCCGAATTATAGGTTTGTGACATAGACTGGTCATATTAAGCATTGTTTCTTCGCAGGATCCCACCATATCTTTCGGTTTTATTGCATCTAGCTGCAGTCACGATTTGTCGTAATCCTTCTAGGCTTCTCACCTTCTTCTTCGCTTTAAATTGTTGTTGTTGTCACCTTTCCTTTTCTTTTTAAAGACAAATATAGGAAGATATGGGAAATCACATCATTTCGTAAAGGAGAGTGTGATCCGCTGGCGTTAAGAAAAAGGCCCCACAGATGGAGAATAAGAATACAGTACTATGGAAGCCATCGCATGTAAACATTTGGCAGGCTCAGAAACAACCCAATGGTTCTCAACCTTCATAATGCCACGACCCGTTAATATAGTTCCTTATGTTGTGGTGACCCCCAACCTCATAATTATTCTCTTCGCTACTACATAACTTCTTCTTCTTCTTGTTCACCGGCTGTGAATTCCGGCGGTAAGTCGCGGTTGTTCGTCCAAAATGGACTTTTGGCTTTTACCTTGACCTGAGTTTTGCGTGTACATCCGTTTTACTGGCTCATTTGTTCGCAGTTCTCGTTCCCTCTTCAATAAGTATGTATTTTGCGATGGTCTTTGGCGACCGCTGTGAAAGGGTCGTTAGATCCCCAAAAAGGGGTCGCGACCTATAGCTTGAGAGCCTCTGCTCTAACCTATCAATACACCTGAGACCGGATCGACCGGGGCACAGTATTTGGGTCTGTCTCCATTGATCGCATCAACACTACAGTATTCCTGTTAAGGGCTCTTCGTGGCGTGCAATGCTAAGTCAGTTCATATGGCTCACAAAACCTAGTCACAATTATAACCGAAAGCTTCCCCTTTGGAAATGCTGGATGAACATGACGATTTTTTCCCAGCTAAGAACCTACCTATCAAACTATCAATCATCATTCGCTTCTCCATCTGGTCTTCCCTTTCTCCCCCTCCCCATATTTTCAGTTTAACACTATCAATGGCAGTCAGTTATCGTGAATCCACCTCAATACACGTATCATTTATGTTTGCACACACCTTTATATCGTTGTAGATACCGACCTCGATATTGTCTACTCAAGCGTAACTCATAGTAGATGATGTCCGTCAGGACTCCACCGTCCTCTATAACCCAAGCCTGCTTTAGCTATCTAAGTCTTCGAAGATTGTGATCTGGCAACACTTTTTTTCAGTTCACTACAAAAATCAATAAGACTATAGAAATTATAAGTCTAGAACGATATAATCGATACACCTTCGGCCTAAAAAGCTCTTTCTCTTCTACTTTATTTACAATCGTCCACAAATTTAAGTGTAAATACAGTGGTCTTTTTCTAGGCTAAATGGTTTTCTGAAATGGATTCTACTGAGCATTGCGTGACAAGAAGATTTCTGGGATAAGCCTCCCGCTGGTTGTTTCCGACTTCAGCACCTTTCCTTCCTTGGGCAGATCAGAGTCTTCTTGAGTTTATCATTGGCTACCGGGTAGACTCTGTGGCTAAGTCGATGCGGGCGCTTCTTAATGCCGGGGTGCCGGGTTCGATCCCAGCTGCAGGCTATGCGCCTTTCGTTGGTTTCGACAGTGGTATCAGGGGGCCGAGCGTCCAGAAAGCAATGGCAAACTACTGGACGTAAATTTGCCTAGAGAAACCACAGAACAACCAAGGGGTGCTGGGGTTGGTTCTGCAACGTTCTGTAAAGGATACGCAATTAACCTTTTTTTTTTTTTACCGGGTAGACGACATCGTCGCCGGTCGTGATAGTATTTGGGCCTGTCTCCTGTGATCGCTTCAACACTGCTGGAGTCCTTCTCATGGCTGTTGCTGGCGTGAAATGCTAAGCTATTTTATACAGCACATTTAACCTAGGCACAATTATAACCAATTATAACCTAACGCTCCCCTTTCGGGGTTGCTGATTGAACGTGACGATTTTGTTTTCAATAAAGCACCTACATACCTACCTCGAATTAAGATACATATGGATTTTAAAACATAACTGTATCAGTACCACACGACTCACTGTGCGCTTACTGGTAATTATTCTTTGCGTTCACTGGTTCTAAGTTAAAGTGGAAAGTTTTGGTCTTCACCCATTTCTGGAGTTTCGTCCTCTTCCAGAATTGTAATGTTGCGTGCACTTTTATTTGACACATCGGGTTTATTTCATACGTAGATTACCTTTTTTCTTTCCCGCCTTTTAGGCAAATGCACCCCGACGTCAATGAAAACACCCCCTAATTAGTAGCCTTTTAAGACGTGTTTGTCAGAGGCAGCTAATCTCACCCCCTCCCACCCACCACAACATTAAGAGCGCAGTAAAAAGGGCTTACACATGTAACCACTGGAACCTTTTTCGTATACACTTACCATAAAATGAAAAAACAAAAACAAATATTCTATGGAATCTTTTATTTGTCGGCTTAGAACTGCCAGATAATTCTCAAGAACTTTATAAATCCTATCCTGATATAGTAAAGCTGAAAACGAGCGGTGGGCAAATAATGATAAATAACGTGGAAGCGGCGGAGATGAGGTTTTATGAAAGAATGGTGACAACGCGGTAGACATTAAAAACACGATGATGTCTTGAAAGAAACTGACTCACGAAGACAACTGATTGCCCACATCAGTCGGAGGACAATCCACATTCTTTGGTTATGTCATGAAAGGGGGAGAAAACTGGAGCACGTCGTGACGGTTGGAAAGTTGGCGGGGAAAGGATGCAGAGGGAGACAAACAGAACGATGCTGGACAGGTTGACATCGTTGTATGGAGGATCATCAGTCAGAATTGATTGAAAGTACATGAAACAGAAGGTTCTGGATACGCATAACTACCAACGCTACACGGCATCGACTATACGAAAGAGGTCGTGGACAGATATGATTACCAACGCCACATGACAGTGAATGAAAGAAAAAGTATGTGGATGGACATGTCCTTCAATGCAACACGGCATAGATTATGAGACGCTGGGATGATGTAAACAGGGTGTGACTGCAGTCGAGCTGATTGCAAGAAAAACTAAATATAAAACATAATGTGACTAAAACTCAACGGACAAGACAAGAGAGAAAAAAATATATTTGAATTAGCTCTGTTGTCTTATCCGTTAAGTTTTCTATTCACAGTTTGTGCTGTATTTACTATTCCCTTGATAAAGACTTTGGTAGAAACGTCCAGTTGTGTTTGTGTGCGTAATTTCCATTCCCTCCCTTAGCTTTCTAGTCAAACATAGTGTGTTAAACATTTTTTTTGGAGCCGCAGTAGGGTAGTTGTACACTCAAATCCACATCAAGGACGATTTGTTTCAAAATTGTTTTTGGTTGCCTGGTCGGCCAAGCCTAAAATAAAGTAAAAGTAAGTAAAGATCCATTTTCACCCCTTTAGGCGCATCGGGCATATGGAAATAGCACCCATATTTCTATAGAGCAATTGGCACTATGTGGGTAATGTGGTCGGCATTACGCCGACCGTCTTTACTTCCCCATGACATACATCATGGTACCCATTGTAAGCTGTGTCAGCCTGCGACGCCCCATAAACATGATACAAATTCACGCAATCAGCAGTGGGTTTCGATCGCCTCAAGTTGGAATTAGAGTCTGACTCGCAACGCCTAGGCCATAGACGCCGCAGGCCTTAAATAAGTACCTAGTAATTTTTAGGTAAAGGTGACTGGCGTTGTGGTGACCACATTACTCGTGCACAGCCGACTGGTCTGTTAAACTTCAGTACCCTATGCTAGGTGCGTCGGCGTCTGTGGCTTAGGCCCGCGCTTTGTAATGCCGAGTTGTGGGGTTCGATCCCAACTGCAGGCTTTGCGCCTTGCGTTGGTTTCGATGGTTGTATCGAAAAGCTGACCGTCCAGAAAGGAATGGCAAACTACGGGACGTGAATTTGCCTAGAGAAACCACAACAGCCAAAGCTTGTGTTGATTCTGCAACCTCCTGTAAAGGATATGCTAACAAAAACTAACAAAAATGCAAGGTGCATTAAAAGGCGTATCGGTGTTTTATTTTTTTAATTTGTCTGTTGGAAACCGGCAGCCACTGCATGTCTCTTCACATACTGGACGCAGAAATCCTAGTGTGGGGGCGATAAACATTTGGGGTGGGAGAGATGAGAGGATGTGGAGTTGGGGGAGGGAGAATAGGCCCACTACAAGTGAACAAAGAACTAAAACAAAAAAGTGTGTGTGTGTGTGTGGGGGGGGGGGGTTGGGGGGGGGTATTTTCTTCATTGTTTACATGACTTAGCAGAAACAGCCCGAGAATGTTTTGGCTGTTTGGTTTTACAAGGCAATATTACGTTTAATAGTTTGCCATTGCTACTGAAGGTCGCCTCTCAATACCTTGTTGAAATCAAAGCAAGGCGTTCACAACAGGCATATCTTAACATGTGTCTAATTAAACGTTGGTTGAAATCGGATGTTGGGCCGAAAGCCGCAGATATCGCATCCTAGTTGTAAACAACAACACAATGTGCCAACTGTCTTTTGTTTCTCAAGGTCGTTGGCAGAAGAGCGCAGAAATGAATTTTAAACAACAATAAAAATGTAAATGCCATCAGCATTAAGAGATCATAGATGTCCGTGTTTTTGTCTGACATTTTTGGACCCCATCCTAGAATGTCTCAATTGCTAATAGTTTTTGACACATCAGAAAGCCTGATTACCTGTTCCATTAATGCGCTGTCAAATTTCGTTAAAGGCATTGTATTGTGGGAGATGCGCCTGCAATATGGCAGCACAGCTGGTAATGGCGGAGAAAGAGAGAGAAAGAGAGAGAGAGAGAGAGAGAGAGAGAGAGAGAGAGAGAGAGAGAGAGAGAGAGAGAGAGAGAGAAAGTAAAACATGCTGTTTGTGGCAAGTTAGAGGAAAACAGGACTCAAAATAATTTGAAATAAGTAAGGCCAGTGGAATTGCTACGGTGCGTCTCAAAAGTCGTGCTCAAACAATTTAACGAATATTTCGAAAATTCCTGTACGAAAAAACTATAATATTTTCACGTGGTCTTAGATTTCCCATGTCCTTGTCATTTTATAATTTACAATTGCACATGTGCTGCTGTTTATTTTAAGCAGCGAATGTCCTTGATCTTTGTTTTATATATATATATATATATATATATATATATATATATATATATATATATATATATACATTAGGGCTGTACCGGATAGTGATTTTAACTATTCGGCCGAATACGAATAACGGGACCAACTTTTCGGCTGAATACAAATACGAATAGTGTATAAAATATATCTTAAAATAAAACACACACACATTCATTAAATCAAATGTACGCTGAACTTTTACTTCACATAAAGTAGCACAGAATAGTCATCTTCTTCTTCAGCATTCTGAGCCCTTGAGGTTTACTGCTGCAGATATCACTCGTCTCCATTTGTTTCTCTGGCTGGCTTCTCTTCACAATTTGTGACACCAGTTGTTTGCAGGTCTGTCTGGACATTATCTCTCAAACTTTTTTGTCTGCCTCGTGGTCTACGCCGATTCCTCTCTCAGGTGTATACAGTTTTTACTTCTCTGTCATCTGACATTCTTTTAATATACCCCAACCATTTTAGTCTGTTAGATCGCATGATGCCAGTGATCAATGGTGATTTAAACAGATTATGTGTAACGCTGTTGCTTATCACTCTCCAGTGAGACTGTAACTACTATTCGTATTCGGCCCGACCGCAACTATTCGGCCGAATACCGAATAGTCAATAGGTCCACTATTCGGCCCCGAAGCGAATACGAAGCGAATATTCGGTACAGCCCTAATATATATATATTTATGGTTTTATTGACGATAATGGAAAAACCCAGGACAAATCTTCGTCTTTAAGTCCATGCCGTGTGGAGATTTTTTTTTTTTTTTTTGCATGTCTATACTTTCAATCAACTCTGACTCAGAAGATCCCTAATGCCATGATGTCAAACCGTCCTGCATCTTTTCTCTCGATATCTCTCTGCGTTACCTCCCCTCCGACTGTCCAACTGTCACAATGTACTCCAATTTTCTCCTTCTCATCACATGACCACAGAAATTAGATTGTCTCTTTTTGATGTGGGCAATCAGACATAAAAAACAGAACGCAGTGGTCAGATTTTGCCTGTAGTGCTGGAGGTCTTGGGTTCAAGTCTACGGCAAGCTGGGTTTTTAGAATGAACTATACTGACCACCCAGGCCAATCCAGGATAAAATAGGTACAAGGTAATATTATGGGAAGTAAAGGCGGTAGGCTGAACGTTGTTTATATAATAAATTGAGTGGCGACTGTGCTTTAAAAAATACAGGTCTCTCACCCTATGCTCAGTGAGCCATTCAGTGAAAATATCTTGTCATTTTACGTTCCTTTTAACGATATTATTAAGAACTAATCCATTTTTAGTCCTTACGCCAACTCAGACAGCCTGAGGCCTTATACAGTTCACTGTATGATTTTGTTTGGTATTGTTTGCTTTTGAAAATGAAATTTGCAAATAAATTAAAAAAAAAAAAAAATTTCTTTACATGTGACAGTTGCACATGTTCCTGAGGTAGTGAGTCGCATTTCTAGTCCTTTTGGAAAATGACTAAAAGTTGATACAACACCGACAGAACCAAAGCTCACCACAGTACCTGTTGATTCACCTTCATCTCATCCATACATGTCCGATTAAGCGCATCAGGGGGATACTAGGGCCAGGCGTCATGACCCTGGTTGGCCCACCTTCCGAGGATGTTTAGGATGGTAACGGGCCGAAACAATTGCCGACGGAGGATCTTCTACTGATGACCGATGGACTCCTGCTATTTATGCTTCCCTGTGGAGTTTTTGTTATAAATACGGCATGTGTTCATGGTTTAAACGATAGATCTCATTGGAAATTTAGACAATAAAGACTTTACGCCTAGCAGGATGCTCCTAAAATTAATTTCAAAATGGGAAAACCCATGCACATAAACAGATTCTAACATTTGCATTTGTTAAGATGTAGGGACTTGTATATTTGTGTGTGTGTTTGTGTGTGTGTGTGTGTGTGTGTGAGAGAGAGAGAGAGAGAGAGATAGTGTGTGTGTTTGTGTGTGTGTGTGTGTGTGTGTGTGTGTTGAATTTAAGTTTTACCCTTCTAGATTTGCAAAGCAAGTCCTGAAATCTCTGTGACCAATATGGGTGAGTGAAGTTAGCTGCATGTCATTCTAACTTTCTCGTGAATCAGTAAAATCAGTTTCAGCATCTACCAGTAGGCGATGGTTTTACGAGCCAATTTTTGTTTTACATTCTGCGTTTACCCTTAGGTAAAGGTAGGGGTAAAAGGATCGACTTCATTGCATCGGGTTTTGTTCATGGCTTACAACTCTCTCTTTAGAAACGCTAGCTGACTGCCGAAAAAATCGCACAGAGCACGATCTCCGTAGCTCCGGAGACGAGCCCAGGGAATCTCTGTAAAATTTGGCACTCGTTAACTGAATGGCACCGCCGTAAAACGAATCCGCGACCTTCAGAGCGCGAGGCAAAAGGCTTGACCACTTCGCTACAGAGATCCTCGGTTCACCCTTAAATGGGTTGTTGTTATGGTGTTTGTAATTTGTAGTTAGATTGTGATGTCTTTGCATTTTTGCCCAACAATCTGATTTCAGTAAATTCCTAATTAGATGCCTTTTTCAAAATGCTTGATAAGCTCTTTCCCCACCACTCCATTCTTCTCTCCAAATCAGGCCGCAGAGCACACACAGGAATACTAGGCAATTTTACTTTCGACAGTTTGCCATTGTTTTCTAACGTTTCGGTGCTCATACAGTTGTTCAGATGAGAGCAAAAATGTCTACTGCCAAATAGAATGCATTTGTATCGTGTGTTTACCATTGTGGATGGGGGAGAGGAAGTAGTGGGTTTAAAGAAGAATAGACCAACTGCCTTCCCAAAAAGCATGTCGAAGGAGTCGACTAATTGGAAGCTTCCTTTGAAGTCGGAGTGCATCTGTCTGTGCGCCAAGGAACAACCAGCTTCACACAAATAAGCCAATAAAACGGATGTAAATGCAACACCCAGGCCCAGGCAGAAAGCCAAAGTGCAAACGGACGAACAACCCGGACTTTCCGTCAGAGCTTACAGCCGATGAACAAAGAAAAAAAAGAAGTAGCCTGCATAATAAAAGGCATTTGAAGACATAACACTTTTAAGATATTATATTGATGGACAGATTAAAGGCATAAAGCAAGAGGTAGACTAAGATAGAAGTGGGACGACAACATCAAGAAACAGACACACAGCTGTCTCATAGAGATTTCTTCCAAGACAAGAGATAGTACTAACAATCCAATGCAACGAACCGTTACTGTAGAGATGGCACGAAGATAGAGTATGTCGTGGTATAATATTGTCATAAAAATCCCAAAACTACACCTAGCCACTGTTTATTTATGTATGGTAAACAAGGTTACATCCGGCTGACCCGTTGTGGTTGTATTGGAATATACAGTTATTTCCGTTTGTCTATTGTCATATATCACAGAGTGTAGTCACAACACGTTACTGTTTACGCTGAAAAGGAGCCGGTAGTTCCAATAGTGCTAATGAAAGGAGCGCTGAAAAAAATGACGCCTAGAGAAAAGTGGCAGCACTGTGTTATTAAAGGATCCCTTTCCACGCCTTTAGGCGTATTGGGCTGGACCTATATTTTATAGACCAATCAGCACTTGGTGGGTGATATGGTCAGCCGTCTTCACTTTCCAGGACTGCTCCTCGTATCCACTCAAGGCTGGCTTCGACCTGGGAGCCAAGTTAATTTTTTTTCAAGGGAAAAAAGTCCTGCCGCGTCTAGACCCGAACCCACGACCTTCCAAATCCGCAGGCATGCGTAAAGACACTACATCACGGCGGCTCTCTGGGAATAGCTTTCAACTAGCAATAACCACATCTTGGTAAAAGGCACTGTGTACTGTAACAAAACAAAAAACAAAAAAAAAAAACTGCTGTTGGCTGTTCAGATCGTGCTGTGTCTGCTATCAGCCGTACTAACTTTGATTATTTGCGCCAGGTCTGCCTAGCCACCACACAAGTCTACAATTGTTATCCAGGACTTTGTGAATTTCCTTTGTTAACGAGATCTGTGGTGTGATTTTTGAAAGGCTGACGGATCTTATAACATGTTCACACAATTCCCTCCCCCCCCCCCCTTTTTTTTTTCCTCCTTTTTCCCCCCGTTTTTGTTTCCTTAGGAGGTCTTTTAATATCCTTTCAAAAAGAAAAACTTTTAGATTTTCATTTTAGTGTGTATATTATGTGAACACACCCTTGCACCAGATTAATTAATTAATGATCATAAAATCAAATGGTTAAGTCATCTAGATAGAATGCAGCAACTACATTTACCAACAAATGCGTTACACTTAAGAAGATCTTAGGTAAGAACAAAGGATTGCTCAAGGGTTTGATAGATGATGACAATAACAATATTGCACACCCACAAGGTATTACAGGAATTACTGTGATTATGCCGCAAATCGAATACTTTTACTGCGTCCCAATGTCGGAAGGAATTTGTTGTGGTTTTAAATCCCCACTCCGGCTGTTGTCAGGGGACTGATATAACCCAATCAATGAGTTGAACGGGGTTTCTGGGACATGGCCTAGGTGATCCTCGTTCGAATAGTGGCACTTTGTGTCACCGGATGTTTATCGGTCGTTGTGATGTCCCGGCGTGAGTGAAAGATAGTCAGTTAAATCGAGTGCTGGGCAGAAAATCTTACCTCTTCATGACACTTAATGACAAAAGTAAAAGTTTATATAAAAAAGAGAACGATGATACCATTTCAGTCTAATTCTACATATTTGCTATTTATTATTGCTATGCCTAATTTGTAATTCTTTTGGAGTATTGTTAACACGTTCTGCAATGCCCGACAATGAGTTGAAATTCGCAATGATGGATAACTCTCTGCTCCACTGTTTAATATTGTATCGATGACTTGACATATGTTCTATTGTTGTTTGATCTATTGACACTAAGTAAAGTAAAGTGAAGTGAGTAAAGATCCCTTTACACGCCCTAAGGCGCATCAGGCATATGGAAAGAGCACCCATATTTTTACAAGCCAATCGGCACTCGGTGGGTAATGTGGTCAGCATTACGCCGGCCGTCTTTACTTTCCCAGGACAGCCCATCCTGGTACCCATTTGAGGCTGGGTCGACCTGCGACGTCCCATACCACGATAAAAATCCGCGCAGCCCACTCAGGTTTCGATGGCGATACGTTGGATTACGAGTCAGACTCGCAACGCCTTAGCCACGGACGCCGCATCTATTGACACTGGTGTACCTTAAAATGTTTATTTTCTTCATTTTACATTATAATTTACGTGTATATTCTCTACAGAACACAATTTTTTTTAAACGTCAATCTTGAGTCAATTCAGAAGTTCTTTCGCATTTCAATTTTTTATTTGCTCTTCTTTTTCTCAAAATCAAGATCTATATCGTTCTATTTCTCGTTTCCTCTCTTCTTTTCTTTCTTCTTTTCTCTCTTTTTTTTCCTTTCTCCTTCTGCTTCGCCTCTCTCCTCCCTCCCCCCCATTCTTCTCCTATTAAATCGCTCTTTTACCTCCTCTTGCTTCCTCCTCCTTCTCTTTCTTCTTCTTCTTCTTCTTCTTCTTCTTCTTCTTCTTCTTCTTCTTCTTCTTCTTCTTCTTCTTCTTCTTCTTCTTCTTCTTCTTCTTCTTCTTCTTCTTCTTCTTCTTCTTCTTCTTCTTCTTCTTCTTCTTCTTCTTCATCTTCTTCTTCTCCTTTTCCTTCACCTTTTCTTCTTCTTCTTCTTCTTCTTCTTCTTCTTCTTCTTCTTCTTCTTCTTCTTCTTCTTCTTCTTCTTCTTCTTCTTCTTCTTCTTCTTCTTCTTCTCCTTTTCCTTCACTTTTTTTATTCTTCTTCTTCTTCTTGCCCTACCTTCTTTGCTCGCCATTCTCCTCCTCTTCTTCATAATTATCAAGCATGTTTATGTTTACAGACTTCGCGTTTCTTCTTCTTCTTCTCCTTTTCCTTCACTTTTTTTATTCTTCTTCTTCTTCTTGCCCTACCTTCTTTGCTCGCCATTCTCCTCCTCTTCTTCATAATTATCAAGCATGTTTATGTTTACAGACTTCGCGTCCTAGTTATATTATTATCTTGTTAAACTAAGCAATCATATTTACTACCACTGTCACACAACTCATCCTCCCCTAACGCACGTTACAAACAAACCAACCGATCACAACCGACCACGCCCTCAATCAGTAGCTCAAATTATTCGATAGCAACGAAGGCGACTCTCATGAGTTATGCGTATTCATGAGCTTATCGTTTAAAAATGAACACGATCAATCATCAGGAAAAAATAACCGCAAGAGATAACCGATCCACGTTGAGAGTCACCGATCCTGAATTTCTTGCCTGATTAGCGACCTCAAGCCCTGCATTAGATTATGGATGCTTGCTATAGATGCGAGTTCTATGACTCTTGTTCTTCTCGAGGTCTGTGCGAATTAGTGGGATGGAAAGACGTGGAACAGGCAGGCCGCGCTTAAGGGTTAATCTTCGATGGAGGAAGCGAGCCGCATTATTTTCTTGAAAAATAAAAGTGTAGATAAATTGATAGCGAACGGGCACGCTCAAAGAAACATTTCAAAATTGTAGGTAGATAAAATGACGACAAAGAAATAGAGACAAACACACTTATAGGTAAATATGTTGGTTGTGTATCCTTGACATCAGTGGCTCTCAACTTTCCTAACGCTGCGATCCCTCAATAAAGTTCGTTCATGTTGTGGCGAAGCCCAAACAATAATTCTTCTTCATAACTTCAATAAATATCCCTTTTCCGATAATCTTTGGCGACCTTTGTGAAATGGTCGTGCGATCCAAAAAAGGGTCGCGACTGGCAAGTTTTTTTTTTTTTTTTTTTGGCTGTTGTGGTTTTTCAGGCAAATTTGACGTTCTGTAGTTTGCCATTGCCTACTAAACTATCAGCTCTTTGTACCACTGTCGGAACCAACGCAAGACAAACGGTCCGCACCTGGACGAAACGCGTTTGCAATGAAGAAGAAGTAGAAGAAGAAGAAAAGGAAAGAAAAAGAAGAAGAAGAAGAAGAAGAAGAAGAAGAAGAAGAAGAAGAAGAAGAAGAAGAAGAAGAAGAAGAAGAAGAAGAAGAAGAAGAAGAAGAAGAAGAAGAAGAAGAAGGAGAAGAAGAACAAGAACAAGAACAAGAAGAAAAAGAAGAAGAAGAAGAAGAAGAAGAAGAACAAGAACAAGAAGAAGAAGAACAAGAAGAAGAAGAAAAAGAAGAAGAAGAAGAAGAAGAAAAAGGAGAAGAAGAACAAGAACAAGAAGAACAAGAACAAGAACAAGAAGAAGAAGAAAAACAAGAAGAAGAAGACGAAGAACAGGAAGAAGAAAAAGAAGAAGAAGAACAAGAACAAGAAGAAGAAGAACAAGAGCAAAAAGAAGAAGAAAAAGAAGAAGAAGAAGAAGAAGAAGAAGAAGAAGAAGAAGATGAAGAACAAGAACAAGAACAAGAACAAGAAGAAAAAGAAGAACAAGAACAAGAAGAACAAGAACAAAAAGAAGAAGAAAAAGAACAAGAAGAAAAAAGAAGAAGAAGAAGAAGAAGAAGAAGAAGAAGAAGAAGAAGAATAAGAAGAAGAAGAAGAAGAAGAAGAAGAAGAAGAAGAAGAAGAAGAAGAAGAAGAAGAAGAAGAAGAAGAACAAGAACAAGAAGAACAAGAAGAAGAACAAGAACAAGAAGAACAAGAAAAACAAGAAAAAGAAGAAGAAGAACAAAAAGAAGAAGAACAACAAGAAGAAATAGAACAAGAAGAAGAAGAAGAAGAACAAGAAAAAGAAAAAGAAGATGAAGAAGAAGAAGAAGAAGAAAAAGAAGAAGAAGAAGAAGAAGAAGAAGAACAAGAACAAGAACAAGAACAAGAACAAGAACAAGAACAAGAACAAGAACAAGAAGAAGAAGAAGAAGAAGAAGAAGAAGAAGAAGAAGAAGAAGAAGAAGAAGAAGAACAAAAAGAAGAAGAACAAGAAGAAGGACACGAAAAAGAAGAAGAAGAAGAAGAAGAAGAAGAACAAGAAGAACAAGAACAAGAAAAAGAAGAAGAAGAAGAGGATCATCGTGATGAACAAGTACAAGACAAGGAAGAAACGAATACAATGATTATGACTTCACTTCTGTAGATAATGATAATAAACAAAAGACAGGCATTAACAGAGCAGAAAACATAATTTCATTGTAAATCTTGGAAACTTTTATGAATAGATCCCCAGGCGAGCTGCCACATTTTATACATATACATATATATATAATTCCACATCAAAGCTGCGATCAGACATTTGTAATCTGCTCCCTTTGTATAGGCTCATCAAATTAAAAATGCATCACAAACGAACATTATGTCCAAATATGGATTACATGTTAACATATTTCAAGCTTCCATATTTCTACTGGCTGAAGGCAATTTTGACAGTCTGCACAATTACCATCTATGTAAATTTTAATACGTACATTACCAGATTCTTTACATCAAGACTTTCTAAGTTTATGTACTTCATCATAGCACTATTTTTTCAGTCGGGGTATAGTGGGTCGCGGAAGAAAAGGAGGGAGCGGGGGGGGGGGGGGGGTGCACTGATCAAGAAAAGTAGCCACTTTTGCTTCAGCACCTTAGCATCTAAAAATAAAAGGAGTTAAAATTACAGTGTTATTCAAAATGATGGATACACTTTCATTCGTGTATATTTCCTTGAAAATACATGACATGTAAATAATATACATACAAGATAAAGGGGACGGTCGAAAGTTTCGAATACTGCAGTTGCATAACCAACCACTCGAGTGCGGATGCTCGTGCCACCAAGGACCCTTCAGTTCAGTTCCGAGTGAGGGATGAGTTCGGCTACAGCTTAGATGTTTGAAGATCTAGTAACTCGAAGTTTGGAAACTGTAGACTTTTATCTTTCTATCTCTCTCGTTCTCTCTCTCTCTCTCTCTCTCTCTCTCTCTCTCTCTCTCTATCTCTCTCTCTCTCTCTCTCTCTCTCTCTCTTTCCTCTCTCTTTCGTGTGTATAATATTAATATGTAATGTATATTCAAGGACATATACATGTATGAAAGTGAATTCATCATTTTGAATAACCTTGTATTATAAAGAACATGCTGATGCAGGTAACATACGTTTTCTATGCACATCCCTGTCTTGCTATCGGTAATTATCCGCCAGCGAAAATATCTGAAACATCAGACTTTACACATAAGACTTTAAAAAAGCTTCCACTTTATTTCCTTTTCTCAGTTGTTTGGATAAATTTACATGTCTGCAAGGACGTGACAGCGACAAGTGTAGGCAGACCGCCTTCTCACTATCTTGAAGATCTGAGTCCTATGTTATTGTGGAAACTCGTCTAAAACCAAAGCAGTGTAAAATCCCTTTTGGGCTTTTTATCTTATCGTTCATTTGCTAAATTATGTAGATGATGGATGAAAGAAGACGAAACAAGCAGGACAAAGAAAAATTAAACATACGATGACAGAATGTGGAAGAAGAAAGATATAAGAATAAAGGCATAGATAAAGAAAGAGAAAACAAATGCTAAAACAGAAGTAATAAAATCGCCGTTGAAAATAAGAACAAACAAGCCATGATCAACCCCAGACTGCACAATTTATTGCCTTTAATATTTTTGCTGTATCTCATCAGCCCAAAAAAAAAAAAAAGGAACAATAAAAAATACGATGAAAGAAGCAAGAATAAAAAAAGATATAGATAATAGAAACAGAAACAAAGATGAGTATATACATGCTAGGAAAGAATAGAAAAATAAACCCTAGGGCGAATGTTGATGAGAAAGGCCACAGTTGCTAGACTTGATTCCATCCATGATATTGAGATGATCAATGGATAAATGGTAGAATGGCTAAAGAAATAGACTGCAGGCCTTGTGTGACTTATAATGGCAGAACAGGACACATAATAAATGAATGATGAATGAATAAAGGAATACAGAAGCAACGTTTTTTTCCGTTGTAAATTCGATCAAAGAATAGGCAAACAACAGAATATACAATGTATTCATGGAATAATTCCATGTATTTCACCAGGTACATAATATTGAATTCAACAAGGAGAAACGAAACAATGAATAATCCAACTAGTAATGCAAACTTACACGGCGCCCAAAAGTTCACATTCATGACCTTTTGTCTACACACCTCTTAGGGGGCTGCGTGGTCTCTAGGTATGGTGTTCGCCTTGAGTGCTAGAGGTCCCGTGTTCAGGCCCCAGTGAAGGCTGGGATTTTTTATGTTAACGTGGACTTCTAGTAGTTTCCACTCGTCTCTGGGTAGTGAGATCGGACGCCCGTGTGTATGGTTGTGAATGTTAAAAAAACTCCCTTTGGCAGCTGGAAATCGAAAAGAGTAGCCTAACGGCGCTGCCCAGGCAAAATGTGGAGTTAAAAATCTACTCAAAATATTTCAGGATCCTCGCTGGTGCTACGAAGCCCGTGCACTGTGCTGAGCTACTTCGGACTCAGACTTGAGTTAGAAGAAGAATGGAGCACTTATGGGTTACTACCCGTGTGCCATGATGTTGATCCGTTGTTCAGACCTCAAACCTCATACACACCACTTGTATTTAGCCAGTAAAACAGCCAGTTACATTTGATCATCAATCGTTATGCCTAGCGGCACGTGAGGCTTCAGAGAGGACTTTCCATGCTTTCCTGTCCTGTGCAATCTTCAGTGCAGTTTTCCATGTCAAAGATACCGCACTCTGGTCACTTTCCATCGTTCGTCTCCATGTTGTTTTTGGGCGCCCCTGTTTTCTCTTTTTCTCTGGTGTCCATGTGAGAGCTGTTTTTGCGGGTATATCAGAATTCATTCTCATAACGTGGCCTAGCCATTTCCATCTTCTCTTGCTTATCATACCGTCTAAAGTTTCTTGGTTTGTCACTTGAAGTAGTTTAGTGTTTGAGATTATATCTGGCCAGACAATTTTGGTAATTCTACGTAGACATGTGTGGTGGAAGGTGGACAGCTTGTGTGCATCCTTTTTGGTCATTCTCCAGCATTCCGCTTTATAAAGAAGAACTGGCAAAATGATGCTCTTGTAGAGTCAGAGTTTCGTTCCTCTGCAGTAACTGTTGGATTTCCAGATTTGCCTCATCCTTCCAAAAGCAGCTCTAGCTTTGTTCAGACGTGACTGTATGTCCTCTTCGGTCCCTCCCGGCAGGGACACCACACTACCAAGATATGTGAAATGTTCTACATTTTCAAGAGTTTGGTTATTTATGGTCACTGGTTGTTGGTTTGGACTGCTTGTCATGATCTTAGTTTTCTTTGTATTTATTCACAGTTACATTTGAGGATGATATTATATACTACAGTGTTTCCCCAAACATAAGACCCAGCCCGATTTTAGATCCTAGAAGGTTTATTTCAGAACGCTAGTAATATTAGCCCTACCCCCCCCCCCTCCCCCCCACTTGCTATGATCGTCAGACTGTTGGATTTCGTTCGTACGTTTAGAAACACGACAGACTATTTAATTATAAATTAATGCACGTATAAATAAATATAAATAAATAACAATATTGCTAATAATGAATTGAGAATCAGCAAACAGGAACTAAAATGGGAAATAAAGGGAGTAAGGAGGCGAGGACGCACAAAAGAAACCCCAAGAGGACCTTGATGAAAAAGGCCAAAGCTGCCGGACTGGATTCCACGCACGACATGGAACTGATTGCACAGGATTAAAAAAAGAGGGGAGAAACAGCAGGAGAATGCAATTATAATGCTTAAACTAAATTACAATATATATTTACATTATGTACTTAATAAAAAAGACTCTGAGTCGTAATTTAGAGCAAACATTTAATATAAGAAACTGTCCTAATTTCGGGGTTGCAAGCCAATAGCAGCAATAGTGATAGCAATAGTGATAGCAATAGTTGTAGCAATAGTTGTAGCAATAGTTGTAGCAATAGTTGTAGCAATAGATGTAGCAAAAGTAACAGCAATAGTTGTAGCAATAGTAGCAGCAATAGTTGTAGCAATAGTTGTAGCAATAGTTGTAGCAATAGTAGCAGCAATAGTGGCAGCAATAGTTGTAGCAATAGTAGCAGCAATAGTTGTAGCAATAGTAGCAGCAATAGTTGTAGCAATAGTAGCATCAATAGTTGTAGCAATAGTTGTAGCAATAGTTGAAGCAATAGTTGTAGCAATAGTAGCAGCAATAGTTGTAGCAATATTTGTAGCAATAGTTGTAGCAATAGTTGTAGCAATAGTTGTAGCAATAGTTGTAGCAGTAGTTGTAGCAATAGTTGTAGCAACAGTTGTAGCAATAGTTGTAGCAATAGTAGCAGCTATAGTTGTAGCAATAGTTGTAGCAATAGTTGTAGCAATATTAGCAGCAATAGTTGTAACAATAGTTGTAGCAATAGTAGCAGCAATAGTAGCAGCAATAGCTGTAGCAATAGTTGTAGCAATAGTTGTAGCATTATTAGCAGTAGTGGTAGCAGTATTGGGAGCCGCCGTGGTGTAGCGGCTAGACGCCCGGAAGGTCGTGGGTTTGGCTGCACACTGATCCGGACTTTCTTTTTTAAATGACATTTTCTCCCAGGCCGAACTAGGCTTCAATGGGCACCAGGTAAAGTCTTGGGAAGTAAAGGCGGCATCGTGATGCTGACTATATTATTCACGAAGTGCCGACAAGTCTATAAAGTATAGGTCTAGCCCTATATTCCCAATACGCCTAAAGGCATAGGAGCAATATTGCTAGTTGTTGTTGCAGAAGATGAAATAACATGGGCAAGAATGTGTGAAAGATGAATCAAGTGTGGATCGGGCAAGGAGGGACGGATGAGAGGAAGAGATCGGCATGTGTATAAACAGTGTGCTACGGGAACAGTTAGCATCTACATCTTACGTCGTTTGCATCTGGAGACGGGGTATTATCGGTGTGCTATAATGTCGATTCTTTAACCAGCAAATTAATAATTAGTTTTTGTAATAGCATAGTATTAGCAATAGCAGTTGTAGTAATGGTAGTTGCTCTTATTGTTGGGGTTATGGTTGTTGTTGTAACAGTCTTAGTAGTAGTGATAGCTGCAGCTGCAGCAGCAGCAGAAGAAAAACAACAACAAAAATAACAAACAATAACAACTTCAGTGATAATCATGTCAGTAACGAAAGCAGTTACTACAGAAGCGGACATCAGATGTATGCTATCAGTTTCATAATTCGAATGTTCTATTGTTCCTTTCATGTGGGTAGCTGAGGGAACTAGCGTGTGTTTCAGTTGATAGCTCAGGTGATTTAAAACTATGATCGTCTACTTAGTTACACTGGTCATGCACTCAGAATAGATCAATCACGAGACTCCACCATCAAGTCCTCACATGGACACCAAAATGGACAATAAAACGGGTAAGACCAAGCCAGACCCTGGGTGAAACAATCACCAGAGAAGGCTCAACCATAGGCTTAATAAACATCCAAGACATTTATGGGTAATCTAGAAACCATGAGTTGTAAACTCTTTGGCTCGGTACTTTGGATATGGCAACCGTTCGATCTTGATTCCACGATGGATATAGTGAATCTGGTAATTTTGTGGCCTACCCGCGGGAGTGAACTCGGACCACAAGGAGTCTGTCACCCTATCGCCGCGCAGCTGGTTCAACCAACGTAGCTAGCGCGTCGGGTATATCCAAGACCTAAAACAGGTGGCAAAGAACCGCCAGACATGAATATAACCTCTGCCCTATGCGCCGCCCCAGGCTCAGAAGGAAAGGCTAACTAACGAATTAATTAACTGAGTTGCTGTGTTGTCTTCCTGCTCCCTTCACATTGTAAAATTGACTCCACTTGAATTCATTGCTACCGTCGTCATTTTTTTTTTTTCAACTTTCAATAATTGTCTCTAGATTTTGTCCCATGGCGTCAACCGGTATGGATCAATCAATATTTCTAATATGGCAGTATGCAAAAAGGTAACTTGATAGGAAATTGCCGCTAAGCTAAAACAACGTTTTAAAATTGAAACGGTTGTTACTGCTGCTGGCGTTATATTGACTACCCCTTTCACTGCCTGCTCCTTTGTTTGTCTGTCTTTCTGTATGTCAGTTTCAAGCACTCTTTCTCTGTGTCCATCTCTGTCTCTCTCATTTTTTTGGGTCTCATATTCTCTATCCTATTCTCTCTCCCTCTGTCTCTCTCTATCTATCTAATCTATCTATCTATCTATCTATCTATCTATCTATCTATCTATCTATCTATCTATCTATCTATCTATCTATCTATCTATCTATCTATCTATCTATCTATCTATCTATCTATCTATCTATCTATCTATCTATCTATCTATCTATCTATCTATCTATCTATCTATCTATCTATCTATCTATCTATCTATCTATCTATCTATCT
The DNA here is from genome assembly GCA_905116865.2 of Candidula unifasciata. NCBI lineage: Eukaryota > Metazoa > Mollusca > Gastropoda > Stylommatophora > Geomitridae > Candidula > Candidula unifasciata. The sequence goes on along the minus strand of CAJHNH020001403.1, from coordinate 97,303 downwards.
ATCTATCTATCTATCTATCTATCTATCTATCTATCTATCTATCTATCTATCTATCTATCTATCTATCTATCTATCTATCTATCTATCTATCTATCTATCTATCTATCTATCTATCTATCTATCTATCTATCTATCTATCTATCTATCTATCTATCTATCTATCTATCTATCTATCTATCTATCTATCTATCTATCTATCTATCTATCTATCTATCTATCTATCTATCTATCTATCTATCTATCTATCTATCTATCTATCTATCTATCTATCTATCTATCTATCTATCTATCTATCTATCTATCTATCTATCTATCTATCTATCTATCTATCTATCTATCTATCTATCTATCTATCTATCTATCTATCTATCTATCTATCTATCTATCTATCTATCTATCTATCTATCTATCTATCTATCTATCTATCTATCTATCTATCTATCTATCTATCTATCTATCTATCTATCTATCTATCTATCTATCTATCTATCTATCTATCTATCTATCTATCTATCTATCTATCTATCTATCTATCTATCTATCTATCTATCTATCTATCTATCTATCTATCTATCTATCTATCTATCTATCTATCTATCTATCTATCTATCTATCTATCTATCTATCTATCTATCTATCTATCTATCTATCTATCTATCTATCTATCTATCTATCTATCTATCTATCTATCTATCTATCTATCTATCTATCTATCTATCTATCTATCTATCTATCTATCTATCTATCTATCTATCTATCTATCTATCTATCTATCTATCTATCTATCTATCTATCTATCTATCTATCTATCTATCTATCTATCTATCTATCTATCTATCTATCTATCTATCTATCTATCTATCTATCTATCTATCTATCTATCTATCTATCTATCTATCTATCTATCTATCTATCTATCTATCTATCTATCTATCTATCTATCTATCTATCTATCTATCTATCTATCTATCTATCTATCTATCTATCTATCTATCTATCTATCTATCTATCTATCTATCTATCTATCTATCTATCTATCTATCTATCTATCTATCTATCTATCTATCTATCTATCTATCTATCTATCTATCTATCTATCTATCTATCTATCTATCTATCTATCTATCTATCTATCTATCTATCTATCTATCTATCTATCTATCTATCTATCTATCTATCTATCTATCTATCTATCTATCTATCTATCTATCTATCTATCTATCTATCTATCTATCTATCTATCTATCTATCTATCTATCTATCTATCTATCTATCTATCTATCTATCTATCTATCTATCTATCTATCTATCTATCTATCTATCTATCTATCTATCTATCTATCTATCTATCTATCTATCTATCTATCTATCTATCTATCTATCTATCTATCTATCTATCTATCTATCTATCTATCTATCTATCTATCTATCTATCTATCTATCTATCTATCTATCTATCTATCTATCTATCTATCTATCTATCTATCTATCTATCTATCTATCTATCTATCTATCTATCTATCTATCTATCTATCTATCTATCTATCTATCTATCTATCTATCTATCTATCTATCTATCTATCTATCTATCTATCTATCTATCTATCTATCTATCTATCTATCTATCTATCTATCTATCTATCTATCTATCTATCTATCTATCTATCTATCTATCTATCTATCTATCTATCTATCTATCTATCTATCTATCTATCTATCTATCTATCTATCTATCTATCTATCTATCTATCTATCTATCTATCTATCTATCTATCTATCTATCTATCTATCTATCTATCTATCTATCTATCTATCTATCTATCTATCTATCTATCTATCTATCTATCTATCTATCTATCTATCTATCTATCTATCTATCCATCTACGTCTATTTTATTTAACAACAATTTCCTCCCAACCTCAACTCCTCACACATTCTTTGTTAAGTCAATCCCTCTTTCTGTACCTCTTACGCCCTATCTTTCGCTTACTCTTAATTGCCCTCCCTATCTATATTTCTCATTCTTACCATAATAATGTCTATCTTGCAATCCCGCTTTCTTTCTCTCCCTGTAATTCCGACCCTGTTAATCATGCCTCTAAACAACTCTCTCAATCCATCTCTTTCAAAAACCATATCAACCTTCGGTTATTTATAACTCTCCCAATCTATATCTCTCTCAAACTACAATTATTCATAGCTCTCTTAATCCATATCTCTCTCAACCTTCATTTAGTCATAATTCTTGCAATACACGTCTCTATCAACACTCTGCTATTGATAACTCTCTCAATCTATATCCCTCTCAACCCTCCGTTATTCATAACTCGCTCAGTCCAAATCTCTCTCAATCCTTCGTTTTTTTATAACTATTTCCATACATATCTATTACAACCCACCCTTATTCATAACTCTCTCGATCCATATCTCTCTCAACCTCCGTTATTCATAACTCTCTTAATCCATATCCTTCTCAAACTAACGCTGTTCATATTTTTCACTATCAATATCTCTCCCAATCTTCCGTTATTCACAGCACTCGCAATGCATCTGTTATTCATATCTCTCCCAATGCATCTCTCTCTCTCTCTCTCTCTCTCTCTCTCTCTCTCTCTCTCTCTCTCTCTCTCTCTCTCTCTCTCTCTCTCTACCCTCCATTATTCATAACTCTCTGAATACTAATCCATCTCAAGCCTCCGTTATTCACAACTCTCTCAATCCATCTCTATCTCAAGCCATCGTTATTCATAACTCTCCCTATGCATTTCTCTCTCACTCCTCCGTTATGGATTTCTTTCTCTCTCAACTCTCCGTTATTCATAACTCTCTCAATGTATATCTCTCTCAACCCTCCGTTATTGAAAACGCTCGCAATCCATATCTCTCTCAATCTTCCGTTATAGATACCTCTCGCAATCCATCTCTTTCTCAACCCTCTGATACTGAAAAGTCTCGCAACCTATATCTCCCTGAGCCCTCAGTTATTGATAACTCTCTCAATCCATATTTTTCCCAACCCTCTGATTATAGAAGTCATCAAGAGTTCCTGTTAGCAATCACGCCAACTCGGCTGCTGCATTTGTTGCTACGTTAAACAGGTTCTGAGCATAATATAATGACTACTGATAAATTCCGAATCACAACATTTCATGCAAACTTAAAAAGGGAAGACGCGATAAAAGCCATGATTAGACTATTTATTACCGACACGAAGGTTTCGGGTTCGAACAATATCAGAGCGGATTAGTAAAACGACGAGCGCTCTCATGTTGACGCTTCCTAAAATGAGTGATTTTTTAAAGGTATGTGCTGATGAAGGCTCTGTAGCCGCAGCGTTCTCCTTTACGAAGACACTCAGTATGCTACAGTACTGTACTGTACTGTACGAAGACAATGTCAGTGCTCAGATATCATCATCATCATGTAGCAGGTCCTTTGCAGATCGTCGCTCTCATCACGGTCTGCTTGACAGAAACTCGGTCTTTCGCCAACTCTCCCGCCTCATACACTTTCATACTCAAGAAGTCACTTATATCCCGTGCCCATCTTCGTGTCGGTCAGCCCCTGCCTCTCCTTGGTACCATGCCTTCTGCTATAATTTTTTCCAATCCGCCATGGGGCTTGATATGACCAAAAGATTTCAGCTTCCGAGACAGGACGCTGTTTATTAGCCAATCTTCCTTGATGTTCAGATCTTTCAAAACTTTGATGATGAGTTTCTTGGGTTAGTAAAGTGGTAGTTTTCAGTTGCTTTCCACATCCACATGGCTTTAGACTACGTCCTCAGCAACCTTTTCGATTGCTAGGGCAAGTGAGTGCCCTGCTCTGTGATGCTCCTGCTAACAGACATAGATGCCGTCATAATCTTGTGTCAGGGTGGCACAGTCTTCAAATACATGAAATTGTGGGTTGTTGACGGCTATCAGACGTCAGAAATAAAAGGTTATTGGATGAGATTCAAGAGCTACAGGACACCAGACAACTGGATGCTATTGGATGAGATGTGCGTTATTTGTTTAGCAGGATCAGAGAAAATCCAATGTTTGTGTGTATTATTGTTTGCGGCTTTGCTGGAAACTTGATTAAACGTGATATATATCATTTTAGATGGTTGGAGAGAGGCGTGATTGCCGGCATGGTGAGATATGGCAAGAGAGGAGATGAGGTGGGGGGTGGTTCGTAGGGAAAGGAGAGAGGGAGAGAGATAAGGGAAGATAGACACAGAGAGTGGAGAGCAAAAGAAAGAGAGAGAGAGAGAGAGAGAGAGAGAGAGAGAGAGAGAGAGAGAGAGAGAGAGAGAGAGAAAGCTAGGAAAGAAAAAAGAAGAGGTGGGGAGAAAGTTAAAAACACTGGTGGAGAGGGAGAGAGGGAAAGGAGGGGTAACGAGGAGAGAGAGAGAGAGAGAGAGAGAGAGAGAGAGAGAGAGAGAGAGAGAGAGAGAAAGAGAGAGAGAGAGTAAACAATGAAAAAAAAGAGTTTTGAAGGGAGACTAATAATAATAATAATACATTATATAATACATGAACAAGGCCCTTTGGGAACAAGCAACGGAATCAGTAGAGAAAGAAGATTATTATGGCCTGGAGAGAATGAGGCCCCTGGGTGTAACCAGAGGCTCTGACTACACTCAGAGGAAAGGCAAGACTGTCATTTAACCAGATTGTGACCGGTACCATCAGTTTTGGAACTTTGCGCTGGCTGCTGAAGATAAGGACGAAGCCTGCATGGGAATGCCCCGAGTGCTGTGATATCAATTCTTGACTCAACTTAAAAGGGGGGGGGCAGGGGTGTGGGGGCGCCGGCTTGATAGGAATGTCCCGTTCTCAACTTTGCCAGTTATGGTTTGTAAACCCTCTCCCACGTTGAAAATTGCATCCCCTATAAAGTACCGAACCCGGCCAGCAATCTGTCCGATCGCAGTTTGATAAATTTATTCAATATATAAATTACCTCCACTCCTTCAAAACATTTTTTTTTTTTTAATGTGATCTTTCATTTTTCTCACTCTGCGAATTGGCTTTGACATCTGTCAATTAATTTCCTAGACGGAGCAAAGCCTAATTCACTTTGGTCGCAGCTTTCATTTACAGACTTCGCGAACTGCGCTTTTTTAAACTGTCCAGTTCTTGAACTGGACAGGCTTTGGGAAGAATTGTCCCAACGTGTGAAATGGGCAGAAGAATTAAAAAAGTTCGTGTAGTGGGCTAATTGGAAGGTTTGTTTGCCAACGCTTCTTCTAACTTGGATATTAAAATTTTTGAGCCGCGATAACGTAGTGGCTAGGTGCGCCCCTGTTGACCCGGAGACGTGTATGTCAAATCGAGACGGATATTTCGGCCTAAAAGGAAGCTAAGTGCATCCGCTTAGACCGTGTTCAACAAAATGTAATTAACAAAAACTATACATTATTATTTGTGTGTGTGTGTGTGTGTGTGTGTTAACATGTGTGTGTGTATGTGTGTGTGTGTGTGTGTGCGTGCGTGTGTGTGCGTGTGGTTTGCATGTCTGAAAATAATGCATCTGCACACAAATACCAGATACAGATACAAGATATGGATTTCACCAGTCTGGTACAATGGTGTATGTTATACATTGCTTCGGCATAAAATGAGAAAAGGTCACCCTCGTGTGTGTCGTTCTACCCCACCAAGACCGCACAAAAAGCCATTAAAACCCAGTCACTCAAAGCGCAAGTCCCAGAAAACCCGTTTAAAAAAAAAAGTAAAAGACCCTTCTCCACGCCTCTAGGCGTATAGGGCATATAGGGCAAGCCCTATATTTTATAGACCAATCAGCACAAGATGGGTGATGTAGTCAGCATCACGCCGGCCGCCTCTACTTCTCGGGACCAGGTACTCACTCAAGGCTGGACCTACCTGGGAGCAAAGGTCATTTTTGAAAAAAGTCTGGCTTCTTCCGGGAGCGAACCCACAACTTTCCGATTCGAGGAAGGCTTCTAGCCGCTCCGCCACAGGGGACTACCAAAACCCGTTAAACCATCAGGTAATGCTAGGGCCTCCAACAACAGTCGGAGTGGGACTTTACAATGAGGAAAAAAAGTGGCTTCCCATTTTGGGACTGCGATAAAGGCTAACAGCTACTGTTTTGCGGAATTCATGCTAGAGTCGTGCATGTGGTAATCAACTAGCTCAGTGGTCGGCAAACTCTTTAGTCAAAAGAGCCACAAATCAGCAGCAAGACGATTAAAATTGTTTTGAAAGCCTAATTGCTTTTCAAAACCTGTCAAGAACCATGATTTTCAGATTCAAAACCTGTCAAGAACCATGATTTTCAGATTCAAAACCTGTCAAAAACCATGATTTTCAAATTCAAAACCGATTCGTGGCTGACTGACCCAGCTAAAGTACCGCATGTGTCTCACGAGCCACCATTTGCCGACCACGATCCTAGCTGGATGATAGCGATAATTACGACCATCGGCGTAATTAATGTGTTGAAAGGATACCACTGACACTCATAACCACTCAGCGCATCCTTTTCACAACGTCGTTTTCGCCAGGGCTGACCGAAAACTCTCGTGGCCTACCCCTTGTCAAAGTTCTAGTCTCATGAACTTTCATATCCAGGTAGTCGCTTTAGGTTTGTGGTTTGAACAACGGAACAACATCCTGGCACACGGGTAGTAACCCATAAGTGCCCCGTTCTTGTTCTAACTCAAGTCTGAGTCCGAAGAAGTTCAGCACAGTAAACAGGTTCTGTAGCACCGGCGAGGATCCTGGAATACTTATTGGTAGATTTGTAACTCCAAATTGTTGTCCGGACAGCGCCGTTAGGCTACTTTTTTTTATTTCTAACTGCCAGCGGATATTTTACGTGCGCAACAATACACATAGGCGTCCAATCTCACTACCCAGAGACCCAGGGGAGTTAGTAGAAATTCAAGTCCACATAAAAAAATGTCAGCCCTTACCAGGGATTGCACCCGTAACCTCTAGCACTCGAGGCAGACACCATATTTATATAAATCATGCCACATGGCATTAGTACGTTAGACAGAAGGTTGTGAGGTTGTGGACAGACATGACTACCAAGACCGCGCGGCATAAGTACTCTAGACAGAAGGTTGTGGACAGATATGATTACCAAGGTCGCACGGCATAAGTACCTGAGACAGAAGGTAGTGAGGTTGTGGACAGACATGACTACCAGGACCGCGCGGCATAAGTACTCTAGACAGAAGGTTGTGGACAGATATGACTACCAAGACCGCGCGGCATAAGTATTCTAGACAGAAGGTTGTGGACAGATATGACTACCAAGGCCGCACGACATTAGTACTCTAGACAGAAGGTTGTGGACAGACATGATTACCAAGGCCGCACGGCATAAGTACTCTAGACAGAAGGTTGTGGACAGACATGACTACCAAGACCGCACGGCGTAAGTACTCTAGACAGAAGGTTGTGGACAGACACGATTACAAAGGCCGCACGGCATAAGTACTCTAGACAGAAGGTTGTGGACAGACATGACTACCAAGGCCGCACGGCATAAGTACTCTAGACAGAAGGTTGTGGACAGACATGACTACCAAGGCCGCACGGCATAAGTACTCTAGACAGAAGGTTGTGGACAGACATGATTACCAAGGCCGCACGGCATAAGTAAACGAGACATAATGTTGTGGATACACATGACTCCAACGCCACATCGCGGGGACTTTAAGAAGATTTTCAGTTGACATTATTGACAGAAACTTAGAAGTTAAAAAAAAAAAAAATACTTACAATTCACACAATTTATCTTCTCTGTTAAAAAACCACAGACGCGATTCAAGCCTATAAAGAGCAAAGTAATTTCACTGCAAAACCGTTGCTATAGCTACTGCTGTCGCTGTTCCTATATTTGTCCCTAACAACGGATGTAGCCATTTGACCGACACAATTAGGATGCAGACCGCACAGGATCACAAGTTGAATGTCCGTGCAGAACAGTGCTCAAGAATGCAATACTTAATCGTAAATCCAAATATTTCAGCCCCAAAAAATTTAGAACTAAGTGCATCGTTACTGAGCCGGTTTTCAATATATATATATATATATATATATATATATATATATATATATATATATATATATATATATATATATATATATATATATATATATATATATATTAGGCTTGTGTTCTCAGCACATAAAGTACGAAATGCCTACAGAACCACCTAAATAAAATTGATAACAAAGGGGAGGAATATAATGTCAAAGTAAACACTACGAAGACAGAGACAATGGCGATAAGAGGACAGACATAAAATTTAGAAATACAATTTAAAAAAAAAAAAACTTTAAGATAAACAGAGGAATTTAAGTATCTGGGAGCAATTTTCACATCCGACGGAAAAATGGACAGAGAATTTAGCTCGAGATGTGCCAAAGCTAATTAAGTAATGTGGCAACTATATCCCCGGTTGGCACAAAAGCAGATACCCCGGAGTACTAAAGTGAATCTTATCAGAACTATTTGTTGACCTACACTATGCTATCAGTGCCAGATGTGGACACTTACATACTCCAGTGAACGTAGAATTGTGACAACAGAGATGAAATGCCTTAGAGGAGCTGCAGGAGTTTCAAGGAAAGACAGAATACAAAACAACGAAATCAGAAGAATGCTAGGAATAAAGCCAGTCTTACAGGTCATCAAAGAACGACAAATAAATTGGTTTGGACACCTAACAAAAATGATCTGATACTATCTGCCACAACGAGCCACAATAAAACGTTACAACGGGTATAGTGCCAGTCGAAGACCTCGGAAAATATGGAGTAATGGCATTAAGAACAGCCTTACAGAAATGTACATCAGTCTTAAGAGTGCTCTTGACAGAGCTAATCAGTGAATGTTTCATATCTACCCGACGCTTCGATGAGGTGCAAGAAGGAAGAGAAGAACCAGAAGAAAAAGAAGATCTCAGCACTCTGCTTTATGGCAGTGAAACTTGGTCAAATTATTCGCACCAGGAGAGACGGTTAAATATCTTTCACATGCGATGCCTAAGAAAAATACTTGGCATTAAGTGGCAGGACAAAATCACAAACACCAAGGTACTGAAAAGAGCAGATCTTCTCTATGCTCAGTTTTCGAGGGCTCAGGTGGCTGGGTCACACCTGGAGAATGGAGGATGGCAGAATTCCTAAGGAGATCCTTTGTGGTAAATTAAGGACGGATAAAAGATGTCGAGGCCGACCTCTATTACAGTATAAAGATGTGTGCAAGCGAGACAGGGATGATACAGGTATTGAGGTGGAATCATGGGAACCAAATGTCATGGACCGTGTTTTGAGGAGAGGGCATATCAGGAAGGGCTACCATTGCTTTCCAGATTTCGCACTCATAAGTTAGCACTGGAATCAGACAAGAGTTAAGGATCTTGAGTTAAATCGTTGTTATGGCTATCCTTTTGATAACCTCTCTGGATTGTTTACAAATGTTTTGGGGGATCTACCTGGTTAGTCTCCCGTTCACCCCGTGTGGGTTCCGGGGTCGTTTTGTGGGGAAAACAAAAATCGACCATTTGCCTCCTCAGCAAGCACGTAGTATTAGTCGACTAAATAGGGACTCCCTTTGAAGTGGGAGTTCATCTGCTCGAGCGGCAAGAAACAACCCATTGCACACAAATAAGTCAATGAAACGGGTTTACACGCAAAACTCAGGCCCTGGTACAAAGCCAAAGTCCAATGAACGAACAACAAGAACTTTCCCTGGAGCTTACAGTCGGTGAACAAAGAAAAAAGATGATGAAGAAGAAGAAGAAGAAGAAGAAGAAGAAGAAGAAGAAGAAGAAGAAGAAGAAGAAGAAGAAGAAGAAGAAGAAGAAGAAGAAGAAGAAGAAGAAGAAGAAGATGAAGAAGAAGAAGAAGAAGAAGAAGAAGAAGAAGAAGATGAAGAAGAAGAAGAAGAAGATGAAGAAGAAGAAGAAGAAGAAGAAGAAGAAGAAGAAGAAGAAGAAGATGAAGAAGAAGAAGAAGAAGAAGATGAAGAAGAAGAAGAAGAAGAAGAAGAAGAAGAAGAAGAAGAAGAAGAAGAAGAAGAAGAAGAAGAAGAAGAAGAAGAAGAAGAAGAAGAAGAAGAAGAAGAAGAAGAAAAAGAAGAAGAAGATGAAGAAGAAGAAGAAGAAGAAGATGAAGAAGAAGAAGAAGAAGAAGAAGAAGAAGAAGAAGAAGAAGAAGAAGAAGAAGAAGAAGAAGAAAGAAGAAGAAGAAGAAGAAGAAGAAGAAGAAGAAGAAGAAGAAGATGAAGAAGAAGAAGAAGAAGAAGAAGAAGAAGAAGAAGAAGAAGAAGAAGAAGAAGAAGAAGAAGAAGAAGAAGAAGAAGAAGAAGAAGAAGAAGAAGAAGAAGAAGAAGAAGAAGAAGAAGAAGAAGAAGAAGAAGAAGAAGAAGAAAGACAAAGAAGAAGAAGAAGAAGAAGAAGAAGAAGAAGAAGAAGAAGAAGAAGAAGAAGAAGAAGAAGAAGAAGAAGAAGAAGAAGAAGAAGAAGAAGAAGAAGAAGAAAAAGAAGAAGAAGAAGAAGAAGAAGAAGAAGAAGAAGAAGAAGACAAAGAAGAAGAAGAAGAAGAAGAAGAAGAAGAAGAAGAAGAAGAAGAAGAAGAAGAAGAAGAAGAAGAAGAAGAAGAAGAAGAAGAAGAAGAAGAAGAAGAAGAAGAAGAAGAAGAAGAAGAAGAAGAAGAAGAAGAAGAAGAAGAAGAAGAAGTTCTGCCGTCCAGACTGAGACTATTTACTCTCAGGATGATATGGTCAAGCTTTAAGTAGCAGCTTAGAGGGGACAAACTGATTGACGGATCCAATAACGACCTCATTCTCCAGTGACGTTCAACCCCACAAGGACCGTACAATGGGCGACAAACACCCTTTGGTACAAAGTGCCACCAGTTGGTTGAGTATCACCCAATCACAAGTCCTACAAACCCGTTCAACCATTAGGTTATTCTAGAGCCCCCGGCATCAGCTGGAGTGGGGCTTTAACGTAACGGAAGACTGCATCTCACTTTTAGGCCTAATTTCTAGCAATTAATTTATGTGACTTTAAATTGCATAATCATACGAACAGTAGAAGTGTTGTCATCTAACCGTGTCTATGATTATATTTTACAGAACCCGATGACATAAACGGTAATATTTGGCTTAATTGACGGTTGCAACACACAGCATCGTATTTCTGTGTCAATCGCTACCGAAGACAACCCCTCAATTGGTCGTTTGTCATGCCCTATAGTAAGTTTCACAGGGCCTTATTAGACTCGTGTCAGCACGGAAACAGCTGCCATTGTTAGTGGAGAAAACTTCCCAATGTCAATCACGGGGAGATAATTTCTCTCCATTTCAGTTTAACGACATGTTTTGTAACTTGTTCGATGCCAAGTTAAAAACTCTTTCGCTATTCTTCACCGAAGAAAGTCTCCAGTGGCGAAGTGGTTAAACCATTTCCCTCGCTCTCTGAAAGTCGTGAATCCGTCCGTCGGTTCGTAAATGCTGGTGTTTTTAAGATTCACACAAACCGTTGAGGGTATTACATAGTTACATGCTTTCTGCCGAAGAGCAAACATTACCTTGCATGATACACAATGTATATTCTCTATCGTCCTTTTTAGGATGAATTTTTTATTTGAAGCTCCACTCTGGCTTTCGCCGGGGGCCGCAATATAGGGAGGCCATAAATATGGCCAAATGTCTGAACGCGGTTTCTGGGACCTCTCCACGGCGATCCTCATCTGCATGGTGTCACTTTGTGTCATCGGGTGTTTATCGCTTGTGTGATGTCCTGGTGGAGTAGTAGTAGTAGTATTAACTTGCAGCTATCATTTTATTATACCAGTCGTCCCCATGTGGGATGCAACTGTTCATTATTCAAAGCCCCACCCTGGCTTTTGCCGGAGGCCCTAAATACAGCCGGGCCATAAATATTGTGTAACGGCTGAAAGGGGTTTCTGGGACCTTTCCACGGGTGATCCTCATCCGCATGGTGGTACTTTGTGTCACGGGGTGTTTATCGCTTTTGTGATGTCCTGGGGGAGGGGAAAAAAAAGGGGGGGGGGTGGGGGTTAAACAAAAGAGAGATAGGGATAAACATTTACACTACAAAGTGAGACAGAGCATTTAAAGACAAAAACCTGGTTGCAGTGAATTGGATCCTCTAGTCTTTAAACTCGCCCTTAATAAACATTTATAAATTATAGTACGTTTCAAAAGTTGTAACTTCACAGTTTAACAAATATCTTGAAAAGTCCTGTACGGATCAACACGAATTTTTGCACGCGATCTGACATTTCCCATGTCTTTATGACTGTATAATTTACAATTGCACAGGTATTGTTGTTTTCTTAAAGCGGCGAATTTCATTGATCGTTGTTTGACTAATAATTTGTGTACCCCTAAAAATAGAATGTACAGTAATTGACAAACTTGTGCTGGGAAATCAATTCAGATGCGCAACGGCAAATTGTGTTCACGGGAGGCTCACGGAAGGTTCATGGGAGGTTCACAGGAGGCTCACGGGAGGTTCACAGGAGGTTCACGGTAGGTTCACGGAAGACTAATGCTGGAGATGACAATCTGCGAGTAAAATGAATATGAACGGCGTGCAGTTTGATGTCTTGAAGAGTTCTTATTACTCAGTTAACTGAAAACATGCTAATTGCTTGTTTGAAACGATGTCTGTTTTTTGTTTAAAATCACCGCAAGTAAGGTGAAATGAAAAATATATGTATATATATATTTACATATTTCACAAAGGGACACAATTTATTGACAGGTTACATGTCAAATTTCAAAAACTAACACCGAAAGGAGTGACATAATTTTAAATTTGGTCATAACACCTGAAACGGACTAATGTCCTTCTCAGAACATATTAGAATCCGACAAGAAGGGTTGCGAAAGTGAAAGAGAACAACGTGTTATAATTAATGTGCAGTTAGAATCTACACGCTAGGACATTTGCTGTGGGAGAAGAAGCATCTGTCTGTCTGTCTGTCTGTCTGTCTGTCTGTCTGTCTGTCTGTCTGTCTGTCTGTCTGTCTGTCTGTCTGTCTGTCTGTCTGTCTGTCTGTCTGTCTGTCTGTCTGTCTGTCTGTCTGTCTGTCTGTCTGTCTGTCTGTCTGTCTGTCTGTCTGTCTGTCTGTCTGTCTGTCTGCCTGCCTGCCTGCCTGCCTGCCTGCCTGCCTGCCTGCCTGCCTGCCTGCCTGCCTGCCTGCCTGCCTGCCTGCCTGCCTGCCTGCCTGCCTGCCTGCCTGCCTGTCTGTCTGTCTGTCTGTTTGTCTAATCTCTATTTAAAATGTACCGCGTAACTCTCTGTAACAGCATAATATAATAATAATAATATACCGTCAGTTAAAAGTCTTTAAAACATTTTTTAACGGCGTAATCAATGCCGGCCTTTTAAAAAAAAACTCCAAACCAGCGCTGTTGGTAGCCGTTGCTTTAGCTGTACAGCCTTAGACGGTCCACTCTCAACACCCCGATCCTGCACAGCAAAACATAATCAAGACATTCGCAGTTTTCTTTTTGCCTATCTTATCTACTTAGCTCACATATCCTCATTCAAAATGTTGTGTTTTATGCTTGTTTGTTTGTCTTCCATTTTTTTAATACGCAAACAAATAAATCCAAATTTGAATTACAAAAGTGCTTGATGCAGACATCGCAGAAATAAATGTTTATCTTTCCTAATTTCTCCACAAATATAAACAAAATCTTACACTGCTGCACAGACAAACTCGTATTTGCCCTATTTATCACCAGCGTTGAAAATGGGCGTTACAATTCTGAAAAATATTGCATGTTTCTGGGTTTTAAAATATTTAATATTTTCTTGAATTAACGTTGAATTATGTTAGTTGTACAAACACGCGTGGCTCAAGTAGAGTTCAAAACATTCAGCTATAATGAGATAAAAAGATGTTTCATAAAACATTTTTTTTTTCAGTACGCAGAAATTCAGAATGCGTTGACGAGTTATCGTGACACTGAATTCTAATCTCATTTGAATTACGGTGAAGAGATCCAGTTGTTACAAATCCACCATTTTAAAGAAGCTTTAATTCTGCATTGCTGCAATAACTAAACCTATTTAAGAACGTAGAAGATGCACGCTAAAGATCGTACGATACGAAATCTGCGCATAATTAAAAATAATAATATGATTTCGGTGACCCTTCAGGTTTCCAGCTTGAGGGATTAAACCCCAACGAATCCGAAAGCCAATGTTGATATAAGAAACTATCAGGAGCGTATCACGGAAAACCCCCTTCAAGATGTATATCACAGTTAATTGGAGCATTCGACGATTACAAAAAAGTCTGTTGTCGATTGTAATTGGATTCATGTTTTTTTCTTTTCCTTGTGTGTTGTCTGATTTCAGTTTGCTATTATACTGATATGTTAATGTCATATATTAGATACTCAGCCAACGAGAACAACAGATAGTGACATGTTAATGTCATATATTAGATACCCAGCCAACGAGAACAGCGGATACTGACATGTTAATATCATATATTAGATACTCAGCCAACGAGAACAACGGATACTGACATGTTAATGTCATATATAAGATACCCAGCCAACGAGAACAGCGGATACTGACATGTTAATGTCATATATAAGATACCCAGCCAACGAGAACAACGGATACTGACATGTTAATGTCATATATAAGATACCCAGCCAACGAGAACAACGGATACTGACATGTTAATGTCATTTATTAGATACCCAGCCAACGAGAACAGCGGATTCCTTCCCAGCTTGAGGTAGTTATAGCCATCGTCCAGAAAGTCTCAATGTAGTCAAGGAAAAAAGGGGTGGGGGGGGGGGGGTGGGACAGGAAGTTTGGTAAAGCCTTAAGGTTTATATATTTTTTCTTAAAGTTACTGTTTGCTAATGTAAGTTCTACTTATGAACTGGAGCCAACAACTGTTATGGTTGGTGGCGATCATTGGAGCCAACTACTGTTATGGTTGGTGGCGATCGTTGGCTTTGGAGTCTCTAGCCACAAGAGGGCCAGTGTGCAGTAAGGCTAAAACCTTGATTACTTTATTCCGTTCCAGAAAAGCTGCCCAAATAAAAAATGTGTTACTCAGTTACCGTCTGGTGTCATTATTTCTTCCACTTTGTTCTGAAGAACAAAGTGGAAGAAATAATGACACCAGACGGTAACTGAGTAACACATCGGGGAAATATGTAACATTAATTGATGAGCTCTGTCAAAAGCACTTTTAAGTTTGATGTTTATTTCTATAAGGCTGTTCTTAATGTCATCACTCTATATTTTCCGTTTGTTGTCAGTTGTTCGAATAAGACAGGCAACCTGTTAATCATTTTGTCCCTTTTTAATGTGAACAAACGTCTACTTTTCATGTGACCTTTTAGACGTGTGTGAAAAAACTGGGAGGGGGAGGGGGTGGAGGAGCGGGGGGGGGGGGGGTTGATTCAAATCAAATAATCAGAGTGTTTACAGTTAAACAGGTAATGGGAACTTTTCAAAACATCAAATTTCACGCGCTTCATATTCTTTAGTATCAGCTTCCCTTCCGTGAGTTACATAAACACAATTATTTCGCTGCATGCAGGATAGACTATTAAAATAATCACCACCCAACGCTGCTAATGGGAACTGATTTCCAAACAACCTCTACGCGTGTCGGATGAGGATCAAACAGAGACAGGTCCCAGAAAGCCGGTTCCACCCCGTAGGGGGTTACATTAAAGCTCTCGATAATAGCGAAAGTGGGCCTTTTTAATAACAACAAATTACGCCCGTGATGGGACGGTAGTTATTCTTAGGGCACAACTTTTGAAACGCACTCACATGTTTTCAGATAGGAGACATGCAGTTTTACTTTTTAAATTATCTCTGCATAATAATATAATAGTAATAATTATGTAATGGACTCTGACATTGGTCTGCCCATTACGGTAAGAAATTCATAATTATTCTGCAATTGTATCCATTTTAAAATAGTTATTAAACATTACTGGTCTCTCTGAGGGTCTCTCTATGATGTCACTTGACAGGAACTCCCACATGAATATTCTTACTTTGTATTATCTACACTTATTACAGTTTCCATTTCCTGTCCAACATTTGAAACTCAATTATTTTCTAATATTTTTGTGAACCAAACAGCCAAAAACTGATGGGGTGGATCTGTTACCTCCTGTAAAGGATACGCAACTAACTCTATCTTCTGTGAATTTATAGCCATAAAGACTATCCTCAAGGGCAGACAGAGCACCCCTCTTCTGATCCGGTAGCTTCTGCCATGTGCTTTCCTTTAAACGTACTGGTGCTACCTTTGCCTGGATTAAACAAGGCAAGCCGAGAAGGGTCCTGATGCATGGGCAACATATAGTCTTCTATACCACTGGTTCCCAAACTGTGCGCGGCGGCGCCCCGGGGAGCCGCGACCTCTTCACAGGGGCGCCGCGAAATATTGTAAAATCTTCATAATTAATTTAACCAAGACAGGGATAGTCATACTTTTACTTAGGTTAGGGCGCAGTGGAAAAAATTTTAACTGAAAAAAGGAGCGGCGACCAAGAAAATGTTGGCAAACACTGGTCTATACAACACTGCTCTGTGCCATCGCCAATGGATGTGAGTCCTATGCCTCCTCATTATACAATCTAACAGTATCGTCTGCACAGACGGAAAGGAGCCAAGAACAACAACTGGTATCATCTGCTCAATGCGTCACCAGCGTTAAAACCGGTCCTTTACAATTACTGTACCTACATTACCAAAATGCCTCCACGGACGCCAATTATTTACCGAACGAATTAAATGAAACTATTGGCCTAGTGCTAGCTAGGCGGTAAAATCGAGTCTGAAGTATCGACCTTCTGTTTAGTGGACTCGAAGGGAAGGTAATGAAAACGGACAAGTGGAAATAATTATATTAGTTTCTTTGGCTAAGTTTCTATTATTCATGGAACTACACAAAGAAGTCAAGTCTGGTATTGACTTGTAGGATATACACAATAGACGTTACATCCGTTATTTGCACACATAAGTCCCTCTTGTAAGTAGTTTTAAGACAATGAAGATGGCGTATCCTGAAGGAACACGAGCAGAAAATCACCAAACAGGCTCTGAAATAGGAAACAAATGAACTTAGGAATCAAGAACGTCCAAAAGAAACCCGAAGACGAATGTAAAAGAGAAACGTCAATAGTGTTGAACTGGATTCCATTTATGCAGGACTCTTTTTTGTTCTTTATCTAGAAACGAAGGGTCCGGTACTCATCACACAGTGTTTAAAATAGTGCCGGTACTTACAAGTAAAGTATCTATCACAGAAGCTCTAGAAAAAGAAATTATGGCCTAAAAATATGGTGGCACTGCATACCGTTACGTTAAGGTTAGTTGCGTATCCTTTACAGGACGTTGCAGAACCAACCCCAACAGCCCCTGGCTAAGGGTGCCGGTCGTAGTCTGGTTGTATGTCGGTCTTGCCTTTCCTCTAGGAGTAGTATGCCAGCTGAACCCCCTGGTCACACCCAAGTGTATCATTCTCCCCACGAAAGAGATGACAGGGCGACTGTGTTCTATGTGTGACTATACAGGACAACGACGTGGTAGTGAGGATGATGATAAAATGTATTTTGAAATATCTTTCGTTGATACAGTCAAAAAGTAGAAAGCGACTAATTACACAAAGAAAACAGCAGAAACATGTCAAACCAAACGAAAAGTAGAACTGGTCAGCTTCACAATATCACAAACGGGAAGCGAACGTTGCGATTAAAAAGCCTTCGTCAGCACATTACACAAATCTACAATCACTTAGCAGATGTATCGCTGTTAAAAACACATCCCTGTCCAGTCAGTAAAACACGTGGCTACCCGAAATAAATACTGGCCAGGACAAAAAAAACGGCAAGAGACATGGATCGGAACTCACAGATATTACATAACACAAAAACACCAAAAATATGGAGGGAAATGCTTTAGACGGTCGATAAAACTTCAAGTGTAATCCTGATCAGTTTTACTCTACCATTTATGACCCACCATTTTTGACCCATAAAGTCTCAGAGAAGACAAATATTAATTTACAAACAACAACAACTTTAGATCATCCGCAAAACGCCAGTTTTTAATCCTTTGCATCTCGCCCGTCGTCAAATTAGAGGTATTGCTAACTGTATGAGTAACAAAAGACTTCACTATTGTATAGCTGTGGGGACTGTACTGAAAAGCAGCCATCGATCACTGATATGCTACTGATGCTGCATGTCTGTCACAAAGAACTATTCACAACAACGAAACCACACACACATTACAGCCTGGACTGAAAGCCGTGTATAGAGCAGTTAGATTGGGACTGCAAGAGACATGGACACCTGCAGTCTGGTATGAGTGGGTTTGGTAAGTATACGATGCTGGAGGCATAATTTTATACATAAAAAGGCACTCGGTGGGTGATGTAGTCCACATCACCGCAGCCGCCTTTACTTCCAATGATTTTTACCTGGTACCCATTTCAGACTGGGTTGACGTAGGAATCAAGGTCATTTTTTTTTAAAGTCAGGCTCCGATCGGATTTGAACCCACGACCTTCGGATCCACAGGCCAGTGTCTATCCGCTACAC
Organism: Candidula unifasciata; assembly: GCA_905116865.2. Classification (NCBI taxonomy): domain Eukaryota; kingdom Metazoa; phylum Mollusca; class Gastropoda; order Stylommatophora; family Geomitridae; genus Candidula; species Candidula unifasciata. The sequence goes on along the minus strand of CAJHNH020001403.1, from coordinate 78,687 downwards.
CACAGCGGCTTTCCCTTCCGCATAAGCTGAAAGTAATGTTGAAATTGAAAGCAGAAAAAGTCAGTTTAATGATAGAATTTTGTATGCATCTTCTTCTGGGTTCATTCTCATATACAACTGCGTTGTGCCGATTTACAGCATGGCTGCGATTTTTGAGCCTTTCGGTCGACACATCCGACTTCTGTAGGCATTTAATGACCGTTTTAACCTTCTCGGCAATTCTAAATTGAACCCTCATCAATACAGCTCTCATCCAAAGAGGGTCTCTCCCTCTCTTTCTCTCTCTCTCTCTCTCTCTCTCTCTCTCTCTCTCTCTCTCTCTTTCCCACCCTCTCTTTTCATGGTTGTTTCTGCGTGCACGTGTATGTGCGTGCACATGTACGTGTGTGTGTGTGTGTGTGTGTGTGTGTGTGTGAGAGAGAGAGAGAGAGAGAGAGAGAGAGAACATTTCATAATTATATCGTCGAAGGCATTTTGTTGAGATTTTCAAAGTGAAGCCATCCATCTTCTGCCTGCAAGAACTGAAGCCCCTACGCCACAAGGGACCATGACTACACTGTTCTGTCTACACTGAAGATTGATGGCTCGAAAACTAACAAACCTTCGCTAAAGCACTGACATATATCAATGAACAATTACCGTCCGGCTTCTAAAAATGTTTAACCAAAACTCACCGAATGATCTCACAGAGATCTAAGGTACTCGCTTCTTTTGATATAGATCACATTGACCTTAAACAAATATGTCCTTTGAGCGCTTCAGATTATTCTTATTTATGGCGAAAGAGATTTTTTCTGGGTGGCCTCTCGTTATCCTTTTCATGTAACCTGCCTCCACGTGTGGGTTCCGGGACCCTGTAAAAGGGAAAACAAGAATAGACCCACTGCCTACCCAAAAGCGTGTCGACTAATTGGGAGCTTCCTTCAAAGTCGAAGTGAATCTGCCTGAGAGGCAAGGAACCAACATTCTGCATACAAATTAGTCATATCTGTCAAACAGATGCACATGCAACACTCAGGTCCTGGAACAGGACTGTAGTCCAGAAGTGGACGAACAGCTAGAACTTTCCGCAAGAGTTTACAGCTGGTGAACGAAGAAGAAGAAGATGTAACCATCCCATAAGCGTAGGCTGTCAAGTTTCGTCATCTCACAAGATCAGAAGAATCACAGATCAGGTCTGTGCTCGTCTTCCCATCCGATTCATATGGCCGATCCAACCAGGCATTTATCTGTCTGCATTGCCCTTGCAAGCGGCGACTGTGGCTTAAGCGTGGCGAGCCCGACTCGTAATTCCAACGTACCACGATCGAAACCCACTGCTGGCTTCGTGGATATTTATAATGATATGGGGCGTCGCAGGTCGACCCAGTCTAAAATTGGTACCAGAGTGGATGTCCTGGGGAAGTAAAGACGGCCGGCGTAATTCTGACCACATTACAGACCTAGTGCCGATTGATCTGTACAAATCTAAGTGCTCTTCCCATATGCCAGATGCGCCTTCAGGTGTGAAAAGGAATCTTTACTTTTACATTAATTATTCCATTGCTGGTTTCCAATCATGCTTGCTGGTGGTCGTTATCATATTCTCAAGTCCCTTACTTCTCATAAATACCCAGGTACAAAAACAGCCCTTATGTCTAATTTTTTCAAATAAGTTTATGACTTTTCATCTGTCACGAGGAAGTGTAGCTCTTCACCTCCCCCCCCCCCCTCTCCCCACCCACCAAATCATTTCACGATATTTTTTGCATTTGTCTAAGAAAGAAAAAAAAAAACACACACACACACACATATACATACGCACACTCACCCGCAGCCCAGTTGTCACTTGTTTAGCTACTCCTCTAATGTCCATGTCATGCATGCATATAAAATAACAGCATTTAGGGATCTTTTCAGTTTTTTCACCACATCTCAGGACGTTCGAGATTTGGTTGGGAAATAGTCGGAATGTCCCTAAGTATGAGGGTGGGGGGGGGTGCTGGGGGGGGGTTAGGGTTAGGACTAGTGTTAAATGAATAGCTACTACTAATAAGCCTAACCCACATCCCCACCTTCCCACTCGATACTATAGGTTGTTCTGGAGATTTCTCTACCAAATCTCGAGAAGTAGGGAAATAAAAGAAAAGAATTGCATTTTGAAATTCTTGTCCTCACTGTAGTTGAAATCCTTTTACTTGTGAGTAAATATTCAATCGTGCCAGAGATGCCTCTGTTAAAAGCCGCAATCTCTGGGGACATTAACACAGTAGGTGTAGTATGTGGAAATGGACAACTGTTTTCAACCATTCCACACTCGGTGGATAATGCGATCAGCCTAATTCTGCCCAGCCCATAAGAGCCGCCGTGGTGGAGCGGCTAGACGCCCGCCTGTAGATCTAAAGGTTTTTTTTGGTTCAAATCCGAACGGAGCCTGATATTTCCTTTATAAAAGACATCTCATCTACTCCAAGGTAGACCCAACCTTCAGTAGGCACCAGGTGCCGCCCTGGGAAGTGAAGCGGCCGGCATGATGTAAACCACATCAGCCATTGAGTACCGATTGGTCTACAAAATGTGGGCCGACGCAGTATATGTCCAAAACACTAGAAGGCGGGGAGAAGAGGTCCACTAGTCTTATTTGTTACCTTGTCCATGTGGCACGAGATGATGATATTTGTATAAATAATGACTTAACACCTTTTGGCTTATTGAGCATATTGTGCTAGCCCCATATTTGAAAAAAACATATCAGCCTATGTCAGTGACATGGTCGTTATCACATCAATCGTATTTATTTTCAATAACATTTCCTGGTACCTGTTTTGGCAAACTACTGAACGTAAAAATGCCTATAAAAACTGTAACATCTAAAAAAAATGTTGGGGTTGGTTCTGCAACGTCCTGTAAAGGATACGCAACAAACTTTAAGTACCTGTTTTACAGTGAGTCGGTCTGGAATCACATTTTCAAAACTTCTGCCTGCTGTGGAAATAGCAATATAAGATCACCAAGTCTGTAGGTAATCTCTGCTCTACATATACTAGAAACTCGATCAAAGCCAATAACAAGGGGTTTCTGTGGCGACATGGCCAAGCAGTTTGCCTTGTTTCACAGATTCCTTGGTGGGGGTCGTGACTGAAGCTATGTACCCCATGCTTTGTGTGGCGCTCTCGGTAGGCGGCTTTCAGTTTCGCGGAGCAATATCGAGTAGCGTCTGATAAAAACCTAACGCTATGATATTCTCGACTTCAACTTTTTGAACAAATTAAAAACTAGATCTCTGATGAAATTCTAATTTTAAGTCAAATTATATTAGCTCCCGCCATACGATGCTGCGATTTATTCTTTTGTTTATGCGACAAAAGACTATTTAGGTGCTTACTCGTTGGCATTTTGAGAAATATTGAATTAAATCCATCGATCTTCGGCCTGCCAGGAAAGGTTCTCGCACCAACAAAAACCCGGTACTACAACAAAGCCCATATCGTCAGTTCTGGATTGAAATCAATGTTGATAGAATCGACAAAAGCTGTAGCTGACGTACGGCCACGTTATTTTAGGACAGAATTACAGCCCAGCCTCTAATATGTTGAACAGGTTTGAGATTTGAAGTTTGAACAACGGATCAACGCTAGTCGCTGGACAGAATTCAGAGTGTAGACGCAAGTTGGCAAGTCGTAATTACTAGTACAAGTAGCTAGACCAAAGTGCCGACATCTGCTGTTCAGGATAGTATTATTATCATTATTATGATTAATATTATTATTATTATTATTATTATTATTAATATCATTATTCGGCACTTGAGTGGTCCTGCTCCCCCCCCCCCCCCCCCCCCGCCCTATTTTCTTTTTCATCACCCTGAAACATCTGTCAACAACTGATCATTCGAACCACTTCCCTCCCCTGTTCTTTGTGTCAGCGCCCCCAAGATGAAGAGCGATACCCCCTGAAACGTAATGAGGATCTGTGACAGGCTGTTGAGAAATAGGTCATGAACGTCGAGCATCGATCTTAAGATTCGATTTCAGCAACTGAACGAACGATGATGGAAATTTACCAGCGAAACTGTGAATTAAATAATCGAACCCCACATAAACCATTATACTCCACTGTTCGACGAAGTCCTAGCAAGGTGGCGGTTACGACTGCTGTTTCTTGAATTGAAAATTGAGACCTGTCGGAAGTTTATTAGCGTTTTATTTTAAAGAAGCGGTGGCGATTTCTCAAATAATAGTTAATACAGGTTCTTTGAAATAAAAAAAAATGCCCAGAATTAGTTTTGCAGACATATATGCTCAGTCTCTCTCTCCTCTCTCTCTCTCTCTCTCTCTCTATATATATATATATATATATATATATATATATATATATATATATTTTTTTTTCTTTCTCTGTCCGAGAATGTAAAAAGTATTAATGTAAAAAGAAATACATCCACAGGTAACGATAACACCAGTAATTTGTGCAGGGGCGCCGATACAAAGAGTATACTGGGCTGGGCGCTCAGCCCGTGTATAATATTCCAAGGAGCTCACTTTAGGGGCTGAAACCTTGTTTAGGTATTCAATAAAAATAACTGGTATAACTACAATTGTTGTCTCTGTTATTATAATTTTGATTGTTTTTACTGTGTTCTGAATGCCACATAAATATAATAATATACTTGAAATAAAATAGAATGAATGAATACTTTAAAACAGGACGTCTTTGCATGGTTAAGGAGACCAAAATGCTCCTTGCACCTTTTCTGTTTGTAGAGTTGGTGCTAAACCCGCCTAAAATTATGGGGGGGGGGGGGGGGGCTAGGGGAGGGGGCAAAGTTTACTACCCCTCATTCATCTGTGCTCCTAGTTAAATGCCACTATCTGAACGTCTGAGACGAGATATTCTTTTGTTTAAACGGGGATGTTCTACTTTGTACCAAAGATAAACCTTCTATAATCTACACTTGGGTTCTTCCTTTCATATGTGCTATCGGCTCCACGGTAATCTTAGCAAGCGATGAAGCATTCTAAGGAGTTTCGGACAGCGTTTGTACACAGTGTACGGAACACCACTGAATCCTGGAGCAGACTTGCCGCTAACTCTTCACAACTTCCTCTACTTTGGACCAAGAGGGAGGCATCGTCTTAGATTTTCCTTTCAGCAACTCAGGCTGCCTCAGGCCGCTGGTGATCTCCAGGTTGTCATTGAGGGATTAATTCCTTGTCCTGTCCGAGTACATCTTCAGTAGATTGACACCGACTCCTCTTTAATGACAACCAGAGTCCTAGATTTCGATTGCTCGAACGAGCCTAGGACTGGAATGGGTCCCTAAAAACTTTTCTCGTTCCCTTTTGGATCTCCGTCTGTTTTTGCAGAAACGCTTGGCGCGACAGAGGGTACTGTGTCTGTTTCTCAGGTGAAGCCAGACCTCGTACAGCCCCTCCTGTTCGCTGCCCGTAGCTGCTTTGAACAGTTTTCTAAATGCGCTCTTGTCAACACGGTACTTTTCAATGTCTCTCTGCCTACTGCTTTTCCTTTGCGTGGCGCACGGCTGCACCTTTTCGACTCTACTGAACTCGTGAGTGTAAATTATGTTACCAAATCTTGTCAACTTGTCACCTAGTGATTTTTCTTTAATTTACCAATAATGATCTCACACAGATTACCACGCAGCTTACACCATGATACCTTATCGCTCGCGGCTGGAAACTTGATCTTAGCCCGCACTTCGTCAGAAATCAGCAATTGTGCGCCTCCGTGATAACAGTCTTGGGCCTCCCCGGGCGAGTAGAGGACACCCTGCCCGTCGTTCCCTGACGACTCATTAACTATAGGAGTAGCTATGTGTGGCGCACCCTTGAATTTCATTCTCCCGGCCTGCGTTTTAAGACCATGCTCCCCTGTGAAGCTTATCCCACGTGTGCATGTTCAGCCCGGTCGCTCGGCAGAAATCATGATCTGGTGACAGGTTTTGTCGTTACCGTTGAAATCAATCTAACTGGGTCCTTCGATCCCCCCCCCCTCCCCGCCTCTTACGGAGGACCCTAAAGGCATATTTCGTTATAGACATTTAAAACTAATGTACAGATAAAACATGATCAGTATGAAACGCAAGTTTACATTAACTCTGAAATGCGTCCGTAGACATCGCTGATATAATCCCACATGCAGACGGAACAAACAAACAGAAATGTATATGGGACAGGTGAAACCATTATTCTGTAATATCTGTCATGAAATCTTTTGGACATAAAACCTGAAGTGAAATCGGCTAAAAATGATGATATGATGTATAATATCATGTAACTGAAAGAATACCAGTATTTTAAAGACCACGATTTACCAAAGTTGGTTAAAAATTGATAAAATGGGCTTTCTTCCTTTAACAAATAGTTTCTATTTGTTTGAGTATAACTAAGTGAATATGATCGTTCATTAGTGGCGTAAGCATATGTGTGTGTATGTGTATGCATGCATGAGAGTATATGTATGGATATGAGTGAGTGTGTCTGTGTGTAAGTATTATGTGTTGGTGTATGTATGTATGTATGTATGTATGTATGTATGTATGTATGTATGTATGTATGTATGTATGTATGTATGTATGTATGTATGTATGTATGTATGTATGTATGTATGTATGTATGTATGTATGTATGTATGTATGTATGTATGTATGTATGTATGTATGTATGTATGTATGTATGTATGTATGTATGTATGTATGTATGTATGTATGTATGTATGTATGTATGTATGTATGTATGTATGTATGTATGTATGTATGTATGTATGTATGTATGTATGTATGTATGTATGTATGTATGTATGTATGTATGTATGTATGTATGTATGTATGTATGTATGTATGTATGTATGTATGTATGTATGTATGTATGTATGTATGTATGTATGTATGTATGTATGTATGTATGTATGTATGTATGTATGTATGTATGTATGTATGTATGTATGTATGTATGTATGTATGTATGTATGTATGTATGTATGTATGTATGTATGTATGTATGTATGTATGTATGTATGTATGTATGTATGTATGTATGTATGTATGTATGTATGTAGTATGTATGTATGTATGTATGTATGTATGTATGTATGTATGTATGTATGTATGTATGTATGTATGTATGTATGTATGTATGTATGTATGTATGTATGTGTATGTATGTATGTATGTATGTATGTATGTATGTATGTATGTATGTATGTATGTATGTATGTATGTATGTATGTATGTATGTATGTATGTATGTATGTATGTATGTATGTATGTATGTATGTATGTATGTATGTATGTATGTATGTATGTATGTATGTATGTATGTATGTATGTATGTATGTATGTATGTATGTATGTATGTATGTATGTATGTATGTATGTATGTATGTATGTATGTATGTATGTATGTATGTATGTATGTATGTATGTATGTATGTATGTATGTATGTATGTATGTATGTATGTATGTATGTATGTATGTATGTATGTATGTATGTATGTATGTATGTATGTATGTATGTATGTATGTATGTATGTATGTATGTATGTATGTATGTATGTATGTATGTATGTATGTATGTATGTATGTATGTATGTATGTATGTATGTATGCATGCATGCATGCATGCATGCATGCATGCATGTATGTATGTATGTATGTATGTATGTATGTATGTATGTATGTATGTATGTATGTATGTATGTATGTATGTATGTATGTATGTATGTATGTATGTATGTATGTATGTATGTGTGTATGTATGTATGCATGCAGGCATGAGAAAGTCAAAGTCAGGTTGCAGGGCGTTTAAAAGTGCATTAGAGTACGATCAGTCGACTCTGGCACTAGTTCCAACCCACTGGTTTAGTTGCATACTAACATCGCAGGATGCCAGAAAGTGACAACAGCAACGGAGAATTGCGTTTTTCGGCTTCGTCACTTCAGAGACAGGTTTATAACAGCTTCCTCAACTGCGCAGACACTGCCTCCAGGATGTGATGTGTCTGATCAAACTTTTCAGAACATACTGCATGGCGTTGGGCTTTGCGCCAACCATCGTTGTCCTAGAGCAGGTGACAGTCGATGAAGACGTGTCTGGTTCAGTGACGATAAATAATTGATTTAAATAAGTTTCCGCCTATAGATTACTGTTTTCTTTTCTTAACGGATATCCATTCAATTTATTCTGCTGACGATTGTATATTCGAGATGGTATATTTTAATGTTCTCTCTCTCCTCTCTCTCTCCTCTCTCTCTCTCTCTCTCTCTCTCTCTCTCTCTCTGTGTGTGTGTGTGTGTGTGTGTGTGTGACTGGATCTATCTCCAGTTGTTTTTCTACCTAAATAAAGTTATTTATACAAAATAATGTGTTTGACGCATCCACAATAATGGTAAGCTACAGTACTATTGCTATCTTTATAACCATATGCGATGAGGCCCCATTCTCTTCCACAAAGCGACTCTTGTAACATTGTCCTAGAATCACGAACACGACCTTTTTTTTTAAACCGTCCGACCCGGGAAACGAACCCTAGTACTCAAGATTTATGAGATTTTAAATCTCAGTTGTTAGCCTCTAAGCTTCAGAGCCGCACGCCTAATCTCATTAGCTAGCCTCTAGACTACAGAGCCGCACGTCTAATCTCACTGGCTAGTCTTTAGGCTACAGAATCTTCGCTTAATCTCGTTGGCTAGCCTCTGCATCTAAGTTACACAGCCGCACGCTAAATCTCATTGGCTAGCCTCTAAGCTACAGAGCCGCACGCTTAATCTCATTAGCTAACCTCCAAGCTACAGAGCCGCACGCCCAATCTCATCGCCTAACCTCTAAACTACAGAGCCGCACGCTTAATCTCTTTGGCTAGCGTCTAAGCTACACAGTTGCACACCTAATCTTGTTGGCTAGCCTCTAAACCATAGAGCCCCGCCTTTAATCTCACTGGCTACTCTCAAAGCTACAGAGCCGACGCCTAATCTCATTGGCTAGCCTCTGTCTCTAAGCTACAGAGCCGCACGCCTAATCTGGTTGGCTAGCTTCTTAGCTACAGAGCTGCACGCCTACTCTCATCGCCTAGCCTCTAAACTACAGAGCTGCTCGCCTAGTCTCGTTGGCTAACATTTGTCCCTAATCCGCATGCTTAATCTCATTGACTAGCCTCTAAGATACAGTGCCGAAAAAGGTTATATCTATTATTAACGAAATGATCCCGAATATTTACAAAGTAAATAACCACCACTCTGTTCACGACATGAGGCTTATTTAAAATATGGTGCTAGCCTCACAGTCTTGACCCATCGACCGTCAGTGCGTTATCTCAGCCATCAGGATATCAGTCGGGGTTACAACATCCTGGCAAGAGTTTTCCCTAACAGTAAAAACCAAGGTCAAGATTACTGTTTTATGTGAAAGGTCAAACTGACAGCAGTCCCACACATATCCGAAGGTTCGCACACGAATCAAATGCATATGGCAGCTGCCAGAGGTGTCATCACCCAAGTATCACTAGAATTGCTATTTGTGGTAGACGGAAACAGCAGTCCTCCCGTGTGAAATTGATGGGGCACTATGGAATCCCACAGAAAATTGTCAACTTAGTAAAGGCAATATATAAAGACATGAAATGTCGAGTTCTTCATGAGGGAAAGCTAACAGATGCATTTGAAATAAAAACAGGTGTGCGACAGGGATGTCTTTTGTCGCCTCTCTTATTTTTACTGGCTATAGACTGGACTATGAAAACAGTAACTGCTAACATCAAGAATGGAATTCAGTGGACCCCTACAAAACAGCTTGATGATCTGGACTTCACTGATGATATTGCCCTTCTGTCCCATTCACGGAATCAGATACAAGATAAATTAAATATACTTAATGCGAGATCACAGCAGCTTGGTCTGAAAATCCATAAAGGAAAGACAAAGATAATGAGAATAAATCAGGCAAATAGTAATGTGGTTTCTCTTAATGGCACCCCACTCCAAGACGTGGAGTCGTACACCTATTTAGGCAGTAATGTAGATAAAGATGGAGGAACTGATAGAGATATTTAAAAAAAAGAATACAAAAGGCAAGAGGGGCTTTCATAGCACTAGGGAATTTGTGGAGGTCAAAAGAAATTAATAGAAATACTAAACTAAAATGTTTTAATTCTAATGTCAAATCAGTACTATTGTTTGGGGCGGAAACATGGAGAACAACCAAGGCAATTACTAATAAATTACAGACATTCATTAACTGGTGCCTGCGCAGAATAGAGGGAATAAAATGGTATGATAGAATAACTAATGTAGAACTTTGGGAGAGAACTAAACAGGCTCCAGTGGGTCAGGAAGTGAGGAAAAGACAATGGCGTTGGATAGGGCACACACTGAGAAAACTGGAGAACAGCATAACTAGAATGTCTTTGCATTGGAACCCACAGGGGAATAGGAATAAAGGAAGGCCAAAAAACACACGGAGAAGAGAGCTGGAGAACGAGGTTAGAAAGATTGTTAGGACATGGGGAGAGCTCCATGCAATGGCGAAGGATAGAACGACTTGGCGTGAGTTGGTTGAGGGCCTATGCTCCATTGGGGGATAGAAAGGCAGAAGAGAAGAAGGTAGACGGAAACAGCAGTCACACACAAACGTGCATGATCTCTTGCAATAATGCATAACGCACACCGCAATTTCAATGATAACAAGCTATTCGAAATTTTCCTAACAGACAGTCTACACCAAACACTCTGGGAGCGCAGTCAGTAAGCATTCCCAGTGTAATTCATAGCTCAAAATGTCGCACCTTGCACAAAACTCGGTGGGTCGTCGAAGAAACCACATTTCCCTTTTACCTCTGTATTGTCCCATTAAGTTATCAGCGGATGGTTGAAACCCTAACCTTCCATTGCATAACTCTGGAGAATGGGGACACCACTTGAAGGTGAGGCAGACTTAAGCTAGATAGGCTAAGAGACATTACGAATTTTTGCATTTCACATCACTACTAAGTTAGGTCCACAGGGAATGAATGATCTAATACCACTTCAGAGCAATTACCTCCCACAAAAGATTTAATTTTTACAGTGCAGGTTTAGAAGCACTTTAGACTGTTTCCTTATGACTATTGATTCGACTGCACAGCGGTGCATCTGCATCAAATAAACACCGTGTCAATATTATTGCAATTAACGTGCAAAAAAATTAAAGAACATTGGCTGGCTGTTTCAACTTTGCTTGAACACAACTAAGTATATATAATAACTCAATTAACGTTAAAAACAACAAGAACGAAATAACACTTTTCTGTACTTGCTGGCTATTTCAACTGTCTGCGTTGTATTTATTTTGACGGATGTTACGTGACAGAAACAAGTTGCCAGCCGTTGTTATTATAGTCTGCATTAATAAACACAACTGCACATGCTACGTTCACACAGTAATCACATGAATTATGCATCCGTCGGTCGATATCCGGCAACGACTCAAACCGAAAATGAACACAATGCCGTTAACAAAAGCATTACAATCTGAATGAGCTGGGCTAGAACCAGTCTTTGGCGATCATGATGAGGGACTGTCAATGATGGAATCCACGGGTTTCTCATCCTTGGAGCCAAAGTACGGCCAGCAAGTCGTTTATAGTGGGAGGCTGCAGGCTTGTCCGTTGTCATGTGTGGAACCACACGCGCGTGACCGCTCTCGGAGACGTTATCAGGTATTTTAAGCAACAATTTTTGATATGGAAAGTCCCTCGTGAAAATAAAAGATGTTTGTTTATCTGTCTAGGAATAGAATACTGGTAAGATAGTCAATCCATTATATAACATAGTTGAGTTGAGGTGAGTTATGAATCGACATAGTAGTTCTCGGGACATTTACATGCGCGATCCGCCCTCATCGTCAGCAGCTAGCGAAGGAGTTTCAATTCCGTCTGTACAGCAGTTTGATTACATGCCAGTCTTGTCTTCCCTCTGAGTGATATAACTAGTTAAAAACTAGAGATAACAGGAAAACAAGTTACCAGCAATAGAACTTAGCTTTGTTTCAATGTTAATGTATTGCCATTCATTTGCCGTATAGTCAAAATGTGTACAACTAGAAAATGAGCAAAATAAATAGGACGGTAAAGGAGGAAAATAAAGTGAGTGTGTGTGTGGGTTGGGGAAATTCCTTGGCGCAGCTTTTAAACCGTTTACCTTATGTTCCAACGACCATTGGTGCAATTTAGGACTCTGGCTTTCGGTCTGATAATTCAGATGTGTTTCGTGGATTCCTGCAGGTCGACACTGAGACTAGGAGAATCATACTTTATGCGGCTCTATTGGTAGACAAACAGCGACTATAGAGAGAAACCAAAACCAGGGGAAAACGTCGATTCCGTCTAGTTCTGTCATTATTGGTTAGGTTAGTTGCGTATCCTTTACAGGACGTTGCAGAACCAACCCCAACAGCCCCTGGCTGTTGTGTGGTTTTTCTAGGCAAATCTATGTTCAGTAGTTTGCCATTGCTTCTGGACGGTCGGATTTCTTGATACCGCTGTCGAAACCAACGCAAAGCGTATGTTCCGCAGCTGTGATCGAACCCGCATCATGGTATTACTAAGCGTTGGCATCGACTTAGCCACAGAGTCGACATGTCATCATTACTTAACCTGACAGTCTTAACAAACAAAATATGATATCCATAAAGAGAGGACAGATCGTTTGGAAAATTTACCTTAGTACATTTGTAAACATTTGAAGTGTGCATAAGGCTAACCAACACTGGGCTAAATGGAGAAACGTTGATGTAGCTACGAAGTATCGTGCGGACGGCGACACAGGCGGACTTTTTTTTTTTTTTCAGCTGTCCGTAATGGTGGCAAAGCACTTATGGTTTATAACCATGTGCAGTGACGCTGGTTCACATCTTCCGACTTTATTTCCTGGGGTAAATGGAGGGGCGTCGCTGTAGCTACGGAGTTGCGTACGGATGGCGACACAGGCTGAGAGTTTATTAGCTGTCCGTACTGGCGGCAGAGCACTTATGGTTTATAACCGTGTGCAATGACACTGGTTCACCAACTTTTAAGGCTAACCAAGGAGCGACTCGACGAGCAGTTGCAACGTCAGTCTCTCATTCGGGAGATGCGGGATCCCTCCCCAGTAAGGTGATGGAGTTTTTCTGTCAGGGGACAAAACTGAACATCCTAATCTGCACGGTTTGTGGTAAACAGCTCTAGCTACTACATCCTCAGGCTCACGACCCTCTCCCTGTCTACATCTCCCTAAAAAAAAAAGTAATAAATACAGACAGCAGCTACGAAGTATCGTCTACATACTCAAAATTCTTCCCAACGCTATGCTAACAATGTCAAACACGGACACTGTCTTCAGAAGACAGACAGAAAATAGTCACGACACAAATGAAAAGTCTACATACTATGCAAGGTGTAACGAGGTCTGATCGACTTAGGAACCGTCATAACAGGAGGAGACTCGGCACAGCACCAATAATGATCTGTCTAGGCAGACAACAAATCAAATGGTTTGGTCATGTAATAACATTGGCATACGACAGGCACCACAGAGAGCAATGTTATACAGATACAACTGTTACAGATCGTGAGGTCGACCACGCAGAATATGAATTGCAGAAATATCAGAGACACTGAAAAGTACTTTATACGAAGCGAACAGAAGGGTCCATTTTAGAGATCTCTTTCTGCCCTGACGCCGCGAGGTATTCCAGGAGTAGAGAAACGAAGAAGAAGAAGAAGCGACACTTGACAAGGTCTATCAAGAAGACTACTATAGGTGTATTTTGCACGCATCAACTTTTCGGTTTTAGCCGAGGACTACTCGCTTTATAAATTTGTATAAGAACATGCCATTTTATGAGAGGACGGGAATTGAAACATTTTGTGACCACAGGAAAGATCTGTTGGAGGGGAAAAAATACAGAGGAAGACAATGCGAGACTATTCTTTGTAGCCTTCTGTCATGGCATAGAGGGCGTAAGCGCACGACTGATAATGTTATTGAAGATGGAAGATTGCGGAGACGCGTGATAATTTATGCAAATTGGCAAGGCACTTGATGATGATGGTGGTTATAATGATGATCATCATCACCGTCACCAGCATCATCATCATAAGAACTGCGAAAGTTTCGATCATACTGAAGATCAAAGCTGTGGAAGAGCCGTTTGGGCTGCGCTCGTAAATCGCCGACAGTAATTTCCAGCAAACCGATGCTGTAGACAGCCAGGCACTGGTAGTTGGATGCAATAAATTAAATAAAAAAAGACATACAAGTCCAAGTCCTTTTGAAAAAACAAAAGAAAAGCTCGATCACGTTCAGACTGCTGCTAGCTAGCCGAGGCTGTTAGCAGTCTCCGCCTATATTTGTGGTCTGGGTTATTTGCGTCACTTTCGTGACTGAATACTAGTGTTTGTGCCATTTCTGGCTTGATGCTTCCACCCGAATCAAACCGCTCGTCCTGTTGTCTCTGGTGCATGTCTTACTTCTTCTTTCTTGGTGTTTCCTGTTTGTTCTGTCTCCCTTTGATCTGGCTAGGCGTATCTCTAAGGAGAGCGGGCTTCCATACACAACGTCCTCTGGACCACCATTTATTGTTTTAAAATTTTGAGTATTTTAATTTTGCCAAAAAGTACGGAAAGCAGTTTTTGAATTTGAATCTCAAAGGCGAACCGTTAGATTTACCTCGGGCGGCAGAGAAGCACAGTTCGACGTTAGAGAACATTCTTTAAGATGGTGCTAGCGGCATGACTGTCTTGGATTTAGTTATTACCACGTATTTATAGGAGTAAACTGTGACTGTATGAAAATTTGAGGGGAGAATATTTCAAACAAATTGGGCATTGAGTGCGAGACCTAAATGTTAAAGACCAATGGGCACTCGGTGGGCGATGTGGTCAAAATCCCAGCGAGTGTCTTTACTTCTTAGGACTTTAACTTCACCCATTCAAGGCTGGGTCGACCAGGGAGCCAAGGTTATTGAAATAGAAAATGTATATATATATATATATATCTGGGTTCCGTTTCACATTTGAACTTCTGACTTACTGGCGAACGTCTAGTCGCCACAACACAGCAGGTGCTAAAGAGAAGTAGAGGGAGGAGGAAAGGGCAACATTGGACGTTTGGCATCATGGCATACATAATAAGTAGGTAGCAGATAAATTGAACCTCTTGAAGCTCTCCGTATAGGTGTTCTCAAATAAGGTAAGTGTGTGCCATAATAGTTTTCTTTGTTATGAGTTGAAAACTAAATTCAACGATTAGACGTCGACAGTCAATACTTTTGGGGATACAATATGAGAAGGAATGAGCTCGAGAACTTGGTGACAACTGGCAACTTTGATGGGAAACGAGAAAGAGGAAAGCAACGACATAAATACCTGAAAGGCCTGGTCAGATGGATGGGGCGAGTGTATGCAAAAGTAATTTTTTTTTTTTTTTTTTTGAGCTATGAGTGGTACTCTGGACACACCCACTGGTGCTTAAATCATCCCCCGCCTCCCGCCTCCCCCCCCCCCCCCCCGCTTAACATATACGTTAGCGCCGCTTGGTTAAAAGGGCCAGTACACCATTCGACCCTAAAGAAACGACAGTTAATTTTTCTGTTCTGTATAGGTCTGACACATTCGAGGCAAATGTTATCAGTGTTATCAGTTCCTCAGTTACATTCATCGTTGTTCACTGTTTATAGCAACGAAAGACAAAATAATGCATCAATTATCCTTAAGACGGCACAAGTGGTGAATAAAACTGCGGATTAACACTCTAAAGGATTAAGGTCTCAAGGATGAGAATACAGAAGCCATAAATCCTTATAATTCGTTAGAACCGAAAAAGAAGAAAAAAAAAATCAAATTGCGAAGTAATAGTGGGGCACCTCAAAACGTTAACGAAGTAACATGTAACCCACATATGCAACCACAAAACGGCTCTGAAGTTAACCTGTAGTCCAGTTGCATCTTCACAAAACGGCTCTGAAGTTAACCTGTAGTTTAGTTAAATCTTCACAAAACAGCTCTGAAGTTAACCTGTAGTTTAGTTACATCTTAACAAAACGGCTCTGAAGTTATCCTGTAATCCAGTTATATCACCACAAAACGACTCTGAAGTTAACCTGTTGTCCAGTTACATCTTCACAAAGCGACTCTGAAGTTAACCTGTAGTCCAGTTACATCTTCACAAAACAGCTCTGAAGGTAACCTGTAGTTCAGTTACATCTTCACAAAACAGCTCTGAAGTTAACCTGTAGTCCAGTTACATCTTCACAAAACAGCTCTGAGGTTATCCTATAGTCCAGTTATATCACCTCAAAACGGCTCTGAAGTTAACCTTTTGTCCAGTTACATCTTCACAAAACAGCTCTGAAGTTGACCTGTAGTCCAGTTACATCTTCACAAAACGGCTCTGAAGTTGACCTGTATTCCGGTTACATCTTCACAAAACGGCTCTGAAGTTGACCTGTAGTCCAGTTTTGAACGCTCAAGTCACAGGAGTGTAACCTTCATTCACAGACCATAGTGAAGACGACACCATGTTTTAATTAATTACGAGTCACCCCCATGTGAGATGCAATTAGTTGTTATTTCAAGCCCCACCCCTGGCTTTTGCCGGGGTCCCTGGATATAGCTGGTCCATAAACCTGGCCATAATTGCTGAAAACCTAGCCATAAAGGCTTAAAGGCGTTTCTGGGACCTCACCAAGGGTTATTCTCATCCGCATGTCGGCAATTTGTGTCACCGGGTATTTATCGCTTGTGTAGACTGACTGACTTTCTACCCCACCAGGACATCACACAAGCGATAAACACCCGATGACACAAAGTGCCATCATGTGGATGAGGATCACTGTGGAGAGGTCCCAGAAACCGCGTTCAGACAATTGGCCATTATTCATGGCCTGCCTATATTGCGCCCCCTGGCAAAAGCCAGGGTGGGGCTACAAATAACAACAAATTTCATCCTAAAAAGGACGTAAAGGTTAATTACCTGTGCCAGGTAAGTGTTACCGATGCCTAGTAATCGCTTGTGTGATGTCTTAGTAAGGTACAACAAGCAGACAAGCAAGCAAAAAACACCGTATGAATGTAACCTTGAAGGGGTGAAAACAAGCAGATATTGATGAATAGTACATAAGATGAGAGCCTTTAGTCTAACTGCTGATGGAAAACGGATGCTTCTTGTAAGAAAAGTTCTAACGGTTCTACTGAGACTTCCACATCCAGAATGGTACTGGTATTTGCATATATACAAGCTTCCATTTTTAGGTTTTGCGAAAATAACGAGTTGTTTCCCTTGATTGTCGGTACCATTTTACCATTTGACTAGTTATTTGCAGATAGTAGTTGCGTATTCTTTATAGGACGTTGCAGAACCAACCCCAACAGCCCCTGTCTGTTGTTTGGTTTTTCCAGGCAAATTTAAGTCTAGTAGTTTGCCATTGCTTTCTGGACAGTCGGCTTTCTTGATCCCAACGCAAGGCGCTTGGCCCGCAGCTGGGATATTTGCAGATGACCAAGTAATAATAGCTGAAACAGAAGAGAGTTTACGGAACCATCTAAACCAAGTAAATACTAAGTGTGAGAAATATAATATGAGGATAAGCATTGATAATACAGAGGTAATGGTAATAGGTAGACAAGAATAAACCATATCAATTGAAGTAAGTAGCACATAAATAAAATTAGGAAGCGAATTTAAATATCTAGCGTCATTTTTCACCTCAGGTGGAAGAATGGATTGAGAAATCAACATACGATGTGCGAAAGCAAATCAGGTTATGGGACAATTATCACCGCTTCTGACGCATTAAAAGATAGCTATTTCAACCAAAGCAAATCTCATAAGAGCGGTTTTTTGGCCGACATTGTGCTACCAGAGCCAAACAAGGACCCTTATTCAATTAATGAGAGGAAGATCATAACAAAGGAGATGTATTAGGAGAGCTGCCGATGTGACAAGAAGAGATAAAATGAGTGCCTTGGTAGAAATTGCCACAGAGAGCCACGCTGAAGAAATATAATTAACACAGAGCAAGGGAAACGAACGAAAGAACGAACAAACGAACGAACAAACTTTATTCTCAAAGGTTTATAAATTGGGCACCCAGATCCGTCTGACATTCGACCCTGGTGGTAGTGGTGGTTGTGGTGGTGGCGGCGGCGGCGGTGGGGGCGTTGGCGGCGGCTGCGGCGGCGGCGGAGGCAGCGGTGGCGGCGGTGGTGGTGGTAGTAGTAGTAGTAGTAGTAGTAGTAGTAGTAGTAGTAGTAGTAAAAGAAGAAGAAAACAGCAACAAACAACACACAAAGAAACAATTTACAAGATCATCGGCAAATGACTGGTTCAAATGATGGAGGATGGACATCTATCCAGCTAGCAAGCATAAGACAGTATTTGCTTAGAGAGAAAACAAAATTTTGTGTTATAAATGACTGGCTCACATACAAAAAGTAACTCCAACCCTATTAGGAGAGAAGATACAAAACCAATGATTATGTAGTTGACTGTAACAACAACAAGCTATCGAAAAATGTCACAGTGAGAAAAATTGCACGTCTAATTCGAGGGCCAAATAGGGAAGCCTTTGCTTGTCAGAAGCACGGCAAAGTATGACAGATCTGAATCGTGTCGATGGGAAGTTTGACGAAACGAATCTACGAGAACCAGTTTACGAAAAGAAAAAAAAAGAGAAAACACACTCACGTTTAAATACATAGCTATTGATTGCTCATGTTTAGACTGCGTGGGAAGCCTCAATGTAATAGATGTTTCAAAGGGCGTGAATTTTACATAGAGATGCGTCTTTCACACGCAGTCAGTCTGTAATCGGTAACGAATCAAGTGCCTCCTCCTCCTCCACTTCTCCTCCTTTCGTTTTCTTCTGCTTTTTTCCCCCTTCTCTTCCTCCTCCTACTACTTCTCCTCCTCCTCCAAAGATTTTTCCGTATAAGTAATCTTTATTGTTTATTTTCTTCGTCTTTTTCTTCTTCGTCTTTTTCTTCTGCTTCTTCCTCTTCTCTTTCTTCATCTTCTTCTTCTTCTTCTTCTTCTTCTTCTTCTTCTTCTTCTTCTTCTTCTTCTTCTTCTTCTTCTTCTTCTTCTTCTTCTTCTCCTTCTCCTTCTCCTTCTCCTTCTCCTCCTTCTTCTTCTTCTTCTTCTTCTTCTTCTTCTTCTTCTTCTTCTTCTTCTTCTTCTTCTTCTTCTTCTTCTTCTTCTTCTTCTTCTTCTTCTTCTTCTTCTCCTTCTTCTTCTTCTTCTTCTTCTTCTTCTTCTTCTTCTTCTTCTTCTCTTCTTCTTCTTCTTCTTCTTCTTCTTCTTCTTCTTCTTCTTCTTCTTCTTCTTCTTCTTCTTCTTCTTCTTCTTCTTCTTCTTCTTCTTCTTCTTCTTCTTCTTCTTCTTCTTCTTATTATTATTATTATTATTATTATTATTATTATTATTATTATTACAGCTCGTGCTATGGCTGGCTTGTTTACGATTGCTTGGGTTCTGCAGCTGGTGATTCAGGAATTATGGAAGCATTCTTTTCTCGCCACTTACGACATGCTTAGTATTTTACAGCATTACTTTTCTTAGCTTCAGCTGCTAATCGCATCTTCATATAGGGTTGTAATAAATAACAATATTTATGCTGTAAACATATTTATTTGATACGTAAGTTGTTACGATATGTTTATTCCTAACATGGCTGTTCCGGTTAGCATTAGTATAAGCAATTCAGTTAAGACTACTGATCTCAGTTGTCAGATTGTGTATATCTTTCTGGGTTGCTCACTGAACGGCGGCTCCCGGTACCACTGTCGAAATCTAGGCAAGACAGTCTTCTGCTAAATCGCGTGCAGCTGATATCGAAACGCCCACCTCCCGGCACTGCAATGCGCGTCCGCAACGCATAAGTCACAGACGTCGACAAACCAACAAGGCATATAGTTTATATCCCTTTCAATACACATAAATAAGGTTAGCTGCATATCCTTTACAGGGCGTTGCAGAACCAACCCCAGCAGCCCCTGGCTGTTGTGTGGTTTCTCTAGGCAAATTAACGTCCAGTAGTTTTTCAACACGCACATACGTTTTAATCAATACCAAAATACGATATTTTATCTGGCTCCTGGCTAATACCATCTCCCTGTTGTCCTTCTGCATTGTGCACCCTTTCCCTTTATACACACACACACACTCGCCCACATTGCAATTAACAAATCGTCCTGGGAGCACTAACAGCAGCAACAACAACAACAACAAACATGGCATTGACTGGTCGTTAGTTTTTACCATCAGAACTACGATGTGTAAATCCCTTTTGACCTGATCTGTTGGCACTTCTCCCACACACATGACAATACTAGAGTGTAAAAGTGTCATAGTATTAGCCTGGTTCTTAAAGGGAGACAGCCTATCAAGAACTACTGACAAGTAAGATGCTTTTTCCACTGCTTAGCTGGAAGTAAAGTGCTCAGATTCTGCTAGAAAATCATAAATCACTTCACCTGGCAGGATAAGTGACGTTCAGATACTACCAGTCAGTCAGAGAGCTAGAATTTTAACACCTTGTATACTGTGTGTCTTCTTGTATTCAGCCATCTCAATATATCATGCAATTTTGTTGTTGTTATAAAGCCCCACCCCGGCAGTGGTCTGGGTCCCTAAAATAACATTACTGTTGAACGGGGCTTCTGACACCTGTCACCGGATGATCCTTATCCGAATGGTGGCACTTTGTGTCACCGGGTGTTTGTTGCTCGGTGCTATGTCTTGGTGGGGTTGAATGTCAGTCAAATGTCATCTTGCGTTACTATATGTTAGATGAAACATTCAAGTGTGACATAAAGTTTAGACTAGTTTTGATTCTGCCACAACCGTTCTACTGCTGTTGCTGCTACAACAACAATAACTACCACTAGCAGTAATGATGTTGATCGTTCTGTTGTTGCCAAAGTTATTGCCTTTGCAGGTGTAAGATATTATTATTTTCCATATTCTGCTTCTTCTCCTTCTGTTTGCCCGCTGTCTTCACAATTTTACAAATATCCAAACCGGTGAGGCTCATTGTTGTTAAGACTGGAGCCCTTCCATGTCTCTCTAGTTAGGATACGGTCTGGGTGACCAAGTGGTACATTTATCAATGGAAAGAGCAGGTTGCAAAAGCCACTTCTTATGGTACAATTTTCAAATTAGAAAATACACGTTTAAAGGGTACTTAGAACTTTGGTATTCTTCTTCTTCTTCTTCTTCTTCTTCTTCTTCTTCTTCTTCTTCTTCTTCTTCTTCTTCTTCTTCTTCTTCTTCTTCTTCTTCTTCTTCTTCTTCTTCTTCTTCTTCTTCTTCTTCTTCTTCTTCTTCTTCTTCTTCTTCTTCTTCTTCTTCTTCTTCTTCTTCTTCTTCTTCTTCTTCTTCTACTTCTTCTTCTCCTTCTTCTTCTTCTTCTTCTTCTTCTTCTTCTTCTTCTTCTTCTTCTTCTTCTTCTTCTTCTGCTTTTTTTCTTCTCCTTCTTTCGCTAGCTTGAATTAGAGTATCTATATGTGCGGAACATTTGTGATTATTGTTTATTGACATTTTGAATCCTTTTCAGTGCTACAGACTTGTTGCATCTTGTTGATTCTTTATCTGCAGAAATGCAAGAATTTTTTTTAAGGGATTAAAGAACCTGAGCGCAAATGTCTCGAAAAATGATTCGGAAACATTCGACAAACAATTCACCAACAAACGAACTGAAATTGAGACTTGATCAACCGTCAAGCTCATAAAATAAAAATCTCCTCTCTAAGGCGGTTTCAGCACACAACATTATGCCCAGCAGGCAAAAAACTAAAATAGTAATATATAACAGGGAACGTCATTAAGTCTGAGTTAGCAATCAATGAGAATGCGTTTTTTTTTTTTTTTTAATGATACTGCTTATGGAGTATTATTAACTGTTTCCTAGGTATGCTGAGCAAACTTTTTTAATGGAGTGGGGTAGGGGTGGGGATAGGGTGGGAGTTGCGGGGAGGGGGGGGGGGTTCTGTGAGTGTATGTGTGAGTGTGTACGTGTGTGTGTGTATGTGTGTGTGTGTGTATCTATGCATGTATGTATGTATGTATGTACCGTGGGACTATATATATCCCAATCAGGACTGGTTTTAGACTTGAGGTCTTAAGCTATATGAAGCACTGAAGCCCCTACCGTTTCAAAATACACCAGCTAATCAAATAAAAATGTTACCGTATAAATGCCCTTTAAATGTCTGAATAATGAAAATATATTATCGTTTCATTTTTATTAAAAGAAATACTAAAGAATGTGTTTGCAAAATCAAGGAAGTTATATTTTATATTCCTCTAAAATCGTTAAAATATATTAAAACAAAACTGGGTTTAAAATATTTTAGAAGATAGCTTAATGGTAAAAAAAATTGTTGGGGCATAAACTGTTAGTTCCCCCCCCCCCCCACCCCGCCCCCTTTTTTTACAGCTAAATCTATCCCTGAATAGAATCTTTTTCTTTCCTCCCTCTTTAATCGGATGGCTTGTTGAGGTAGATGTAACGTTCTATTTCTAGCTCTTTTACGGCCTCGACCATAAAATCATCGTGCTGCTGTAAAGTTTCCCTGATGTTATCTTTCCAAATTGTTCTTGGTCTATTTCTTAATCTGTGACCTTCTCTTCGTTTGCGGTAGGCCTTGTATGGTACGGCGTCACAGAGAATTCGCTCTAAGTAGGCAAACTATTTGATTTGCTGTCTTTGTGTGTAATTTAAAAAAAAAATGTGTCCGTTTTTTTCCCTCTTATAACCTTATCTCTGATAGTATCTCATCTGGTCACTCCTAGTCCTTTCTCGGATACAACAATAGACTAGATAGTTACGAGAATACTGACCTATATCCCTGTAGCGTTTGTTTATGTGTATGCCAAGAAACAGCCGTCTGCGGTAAATTAAACCAAAGAATAGTCAAACGTGAATCAGATACTATAGATAGCAGATCCAGCAGTGCGACGTGAAGCATAGATACTGGAATTTAGAAGCACAACAGTGGAGTACCAAGTTCCACTGGACTGGGGTGAAATTTTACTACCCCTTCCCAAAATTTGTGGAGGCCAAAGCATTTTAAAAAGTGTTTGAATACATTCCATGACTGCGTCTGTGGCTTAGGCGTTACGAACGCGCTTTGTAATATCGTGGTGCCGGGTTCGATCCCATCTGTGGGCCTTGCGCCTTGCGTTGGTTCAACAGTGGTATCGAGAAGCCGACCGTCCAGAGGCAATGGCAAACTACTGGACGTAAATTTGCCTAGAAAAAGCACACAACAGCCAGGGGCCTTTTGGGGTTGGTTCTGAAACGTCCTTTAAAGGATACGCAACTAACCATATGATCATAACATGTTTTATTGGTAAAATACAACTGATGTGCGAAAGATGGGTGATTGGAAGGGCCGAATGTAAAACGGCCTGCTTACCCAGTTTGTGACCCTTTGAAAATAAGGATAGTTAGTTCGTTCGATCGTTCTTTCATATAATTTCTAAAATTAACCGACCCCCCCCCCCCTTTCCCCACCTCCCACGCCGATAATTGTCTCTGGGTTCTCCTTTGCGTACATCACGAAAATGTTAAATAATGCAATAATAACAGTAGAATGGCCGTTCAGCAAGAAATTAAAAATGAAATTACAAACAGCGTAAAACTTCTGAGAGAAATCATAAACAGCGTAATATTTCTGAATCAAATCACAAACAGTGTAAAGCTTCTGAGCGAAATCATAAACAGCGTAACATTTTTGAATCAAATTACAAACAGTGTAAAATTTCAGAGCCGAATCACAAGCAGCTTAAAATTTCGGAGTGGAATCGAAGAGCGTTAAATTTCAGAGCCGAATCAAAACAGTGTAAAATCACAAACATCGAACATTTCTGAGAGAAATCACAAACATCGAAATTTTCCAAGCGAAATAACAAACAGTGTAAAATTTCCGAGCGAAAAAAAAAAAACATCGTAAAATTCCTGAGCGAAATCACAAACATCGACAATTTCCGAGCGAGATCACAAACATCGAAAATGTCCAAGCGAAATCACAAACAGCGTAACATTTCCGAGCAAAATAACAAAATCGTAAAATTTCCGAGCGAAATCACAAACAGCCATTAAATGAATGGGTCGGTTTGATTCGCCCGTTAAAGAATATGCGGCTGTCTATAGATTTAGGGGTCGCCAGGGTTATATAGAAAACCTACCCGGTTAACCTGAGAAATGAATTTTTCCGGGGTGCTGTATCTAAAGTGAAGATTGGCTGCAATTATTCTCCAACTCTCTTTCTCTCGCCTCTTCGTCTTGCTCTTTCTTTTTCTCTCTTTCTCTCTCTTTCTCCTTCTTTTTTCTCTTTCTCCATCTCGTTCTCTCTCTCTTTCTTGCTAACTTTTGTTTCGTTCTCTTTCGCATCCACGCCTTTCTCTTACCCACACCTCTCCCTCACCTCTGCATCCCTCTCTGCCTCCCTCCCTCTATCTTTCACCAATGTGAATGTACGTCTATCTCCTGATGCTATCATCACAATTGAAAGAAACGTTTGGAAATATGGCGATAAGAGAGGAAACTGATCAATTGCATCTTTTTATGCTGTGGTTTTTAATTACAAGATATAACACAACTTATCAGCAGTTCAACCATTTGATCATAAGTTGTTAACCCTTAGGCTTGGTATTATGGATATCACAACCCTTCGGCCTTGATTCCATGATATATACTGTAAATCTGGGAGAAATGTGGCTTTTCTGCCTACCCCCGGGCGTAAACCAGGACCACAAATAGTTTGTCACCCGTTCGCCGCGAAGTTAGGTTTAGCCAACTACGCTAGTGAGCCAGACTAACCATTTGATCAACTTTGCCCTTTTAAGCTGTTTCACTGCCACACATCGCTAATTTAACCCATTCTATCTTATACAACTAATGAATATGTGTAAATAATTTTTTTTATCATAAAATTATGAGGTAAGAAATAGTTAAAGTAACAAATAGGGTAGAAGAACTGACATCACTGCATTCGGTACATTCCCATACGTGATTCGTCCCCTTCTTCAGTAGCCAACGAATAGTCCACATGCTAATAGTACTAGCTGCTACCTTATAAAAAAAAAGCCTGCCAAGATTCTCCCATCTGAACTTGGCATCTTTCAGAATCTCTACTCATTCCCCCGGTGAATTAGTCTTTCAGTGTATGGATTCACTGTCCAACACCACGCTAACTTTTAACTGGAAGAGACTGTATTGATGCAACGACTAGTCAATCTAGTAAGACATATTTGTTAGCTATTTATTTACTAAAGGAGTCAAATATGGACAATTAAAACAATTAACCAGTGTGCAATCAAACCAACTGAGGTGAGGTATATCAGAAGGGTGTGGCGTAAACAAGAAGATACATAATTTTAGGAAATGAATAAATTTAGAAGACTATGACTGAAACCAGTTATAAAAAAAAGTTAAAAAGTAAAGTTCCCTTTTCACGCCTTTCGGCGCATCGGGCATATGGGCAGAGCGTCCCGTATTTTTACAGACCATCAGCACTCTG
Source organism: Candidula unifasciata (assembly GCA_905116865.2). Taxonomy (NCBI): domain Eukaryota; kingdom Metazoa; phylum Mollusca; class Gastropoda; order Stylommatophora; family Geomitridae; genus Candidula; species Candidula unifasciata. The sequence continues at coordinate 53,153 of CAJHNH020001403.1, read as the reverse complement.
TGGGTAATGTGGTCAGCATTACACCGGCTGTCTTTACTTTCCCAGAACAGCCCATCCTGGTACCCATTTTAGGCTGGGTCGACCTGCGACGTCCCCATACCACGACAAAAATCAACGCAGAAACCAGTTATACGGTTTATAAAAGACGAATATATAAGATGACCTGGCCATCTGACGTGAATGACCTGGGAGCAACTCTCACAGAGAAGCATGCTGAAGACATATTATAATGGATGCAGAGCTAGTGGGGGACCATGCACCATCACCATCATCATGATCGTACCACTACCATCACCATTATCATGATCGTACCACTACCATCACCATCACTAAGATCGTACCACTACCATCACCATTATCATGATCATACCACTACCATCACCATCACTAAGATCGTACCACTACCATCACCATCACTAAGATCATACCACTACCATCACCATCATTATGATCATACCACTACCATCACCATTATCATGATCATACCACTACCATCACCATCATCATGATCGTACCACTACCATCACCATCATCATGATCATACCACTACCATCACCATTATTATAATCATACCACTACCATCACCATCATCATGATCATACCACTACCATCACCATCATCATGATCATACCACTACCATCACCATCATCATGATCATACCACTACCATCACCATCATCATGATCGTACCACTACCATCACCATCATCATGATCATATCACTACCATCACCATTATCATTTTTATCATCAGTATTATTATTACTATTATTATTATTATTATTATTATTATTATTATTATTATTATTATTATTATTATTATTATTATTATTACATTCTTCAACGCCCAGCAGAGCACAGAACGTAACCATTGAAAATCAAGAATTTTGTAGACAATCATGGGATCGGTTCCGCAGCTAAACATTTGTGGGAAAGAGGGAGAGAGAGAGAGAGAGAGAGAGAGAGAGAGAGAGAGAGAGAGAGAGAGAGAGAGAGAGAGAGAGAGAGAGAGAGAGAGAGAGAGAGAGAGAGAGAGAGAGAGTCTTACACTAATCTTCCTTAATCACCTCTTGTGACACTTCTTATGGCGGCCTTGCTTTTATTCCTTGCTTTCGTTCTTTATTAATATCCTACGCCAGATGACGTCACAGGACAGCCAACATTTTATAGGGTGGTAAGACTGGGTTTCCCGGCTTTCTGACGCTTTTAAAGACCCTAAAACATCTAGAACTGGCCCTAACCACGACCCACCTACGTTCCAAGAGAGAGTATAGCCTAGGTCCCACAACTGCATGCAGCCTATTTGCCACCTCCTGAAACATTAGACTGTCTCGTGACCTGTGGATTTCCCATGTTTGGGGTAGGATATTAAAAAAGCTCCCTTTTTTTTTATTACTGGCAAGCCAAACTTCTCCCCCTACAATAAAGAATAATTACCTGGAGCCCTACAGCGACAGCTACTGTCATAACTGCACTTGCCCTTCCTATGATAACGACATCACAGTATGGAAAGTCGCCGTTGTGAAGTAGCGAGACGCTCTTCTGCAGAGGTTCGAACCCTCGTCGTGACTAACGGGTCATTTTTCTAATAATCTGCTCCCAGGTCGATCTAGCCTAAAATAGGTACCAGGTAATTTTTGTGGGAAGTAAAGGCAGGTAGGATAATGATGACATATCACTCGCAGAGTGCTAGTTGGTTTACCAAAATATGAGTCTAACATCATTTACCAGATGGGTTCTTTTCTTTAAAGCGAAAACATCACTCGAGATTCAGGGAAATTCTATACTTTAGGGAGGTTAGGGATATTGTTGAGTAAATAGCGACTGCTACTAACCCTACCCCCTACCCCTAATGTGGCATTTCCCTAAATCTCGCGGGATGTGGTCTCTTAAACTTCCCATTATTATTATTTTTTTTTCCATGCAGCAGATTCCAAAGAAATACTATTTGGAGTGCCCTACTCTTCACCACTCAACTGTTAATAACGCGATTTATGAGCTCCTGAGAGCGGGAGTTGCCCCACACCAGAGAGCAGTAATCACCATAAAACACAAAACATCACGGATCTCTGCAAAACAGATTGGCCTTGTTCGTCTGTGAACACGAACTTCCTAATCTCCAGGGTTAAAATGGAAACCAAAGACGGCTGAAATAGTCCAAATGTCAGTTAGAAGGGCTGGCGCCCGTAAAAAGGCAGGACAATCAGACATTCATCCTTGTTTAACAGTGACATGATCAAATGTCTGCCGCCAGATTTGTTACCCAAACTAGTCACGGAAATTAGTTCAGGTAGGAGTGGCTTGACCGCGAATATTATGTCACTGAGAATATTTTTAGGCACGATAGCTTTGTGGGTTATTTTCAGGCTTATTGATTAGATGATTAGTATCAGCAGCATTAGGTGCCGTGTCAGCTTGTCTGTGAATGAGTACGAATCGGATAGTGCTATTCCTGGAACTATGGTGGCTTAGCGACTTGATGCTAACCTGCTGGCATAAAGGTCTTCAGGTCGGACATTTTGTTTCTTTCCAAATTGACTTAGGACCTTATGTCGATTCAGTCCTAAACAGGTACTCTTTCAATCTGGTATACTCTGTACAACAGATACCACTAAGAGAACTTTGTAAACATCGATAGCGTATCTAGCTTTTTTTTTTTCTGATGCTAGATTAACTGCAGTCATCCTAGTTTTTAATACCTAAAATTATCAATCAGGAATTGTTCTGGATCTGAATTTAAATAACTTGGAAGAACATTCACTGAAGATGGTAAAGTGGACGAAGAAATTGACATTCAGTGCAGTAAAGCTGGCCAAGTAAAATGACAGCTAGGCCCCCTCCCCCACTCCCTTCTAACGGCATAAGGCAATTCTAATCAACACAAAGAGACAACTCAGAAAAAGCATATTCATTCCCACACTATGCTACCAGTGTCAGACGTGGTCACTCACAATGAAACATAAAAGAAAATTAGTAACCATGGAAATGAGGTGTCTGAGAAAGGCTGTATGAGTGGCCAGAAGAGATACAATCAGGAATGAGGTCATAGGAGACAAAGTCGGCATAGAACTAATTCTAAATGAAATAGAAAGACAGCAAATCAAAAGGTTTGCCCACTTGGAGAGAATGCCTTCTGATTCTATACCATTTAAGGCATATACTAAAAGAGGAGAGGGACGTGCAGCAAGAGGTAGACAATGAACAAGATGGAAGGATAACATAAGAAAAACTCTTCAGTACCACGATGTGTCTATGGTCGAAGCAGCCAGAAAAGCACGAAGCAGGACCTTATATCTGCCTCGACACCCCAAGCGGTAAAAGAGGACGTGAAGAAGAAGAATGTTCTGGGAAATTCATTCGGGTGGTTTGTTGTTGACCACATCAGCATTCTAATACCGACTGGTCTGTAAACATATACGAGCTTATTACCATCATACGATGCACAGTTAATCAACCAACTAGTCCGTTACAAAACGTTGTTCTCTTCACCACAGACCTAAAAGTATCTCGTTCTCTAGACAATTATCCAGCCCTGTGTGTCCTCGTAGTCATTGCATCTTCAATGTCATCTATCCACATTCGAGGAGGTCGACCTCTGCCTCATTTTCCGGAAGCACACATAGCGTAAACCAGATCCTTTACTGAATACTGTTGCTGTCATTCATTCCTCCTTACACGTCCATAAGGTTAGTTGCGTATCCTTTACAGGACGTTGCTGAACCAACCCGTTACCTGTGGTTTCTTTAGACAAATTTACTTTCAGTAGTTTGCCATTGCTCACTGGACGGTCGGCTTTCTTGACACCACTGTCAAAACCAACGCAAGGCGCATGGTCTGCAGCTAGGATCGAACCCGGCATCCCGGCATTACAAAGCGTTCGCATCGACTTAGCCACAGAGCCGACCGTACATATCCATACTTGACGCAATATTCACGCAGTCTTACAATCGTTGCTGCATCTGAAAGTGTGTCTTTAAGAAGTATTCGTCCATGAGCAGCCCTCAGAATGTCTGCATTGTTAATTGTTACTATTCCAGTGATTGGTGCTCTGCAGGCAACTTACACGAGCAGCCCTCAGAATGTCTGCTTTGGTAATTGTTACTATTCCAATGATTGGTGCTCTGCAGGCAACTTACATGAACAGCCCTCAGAATGTCTGCTTTGTTAACTGTTACTATTCCAATGATTGGTGCTTTGCAGGGTCATTTTGTGGAAAAAAGTCCGACCCCCATCAGAAACCGAACCCACGAACTTCCAATCCGCAGACGAGCCTCTAGTTGCTGGACCACCGCGGCTGCCTTCCTCAATCTATGTTTCCAAATTAAGTGCTTGCTTGGCAATTCCATGACCGTTTCTCCCCATGATGTGTATAGCAAATCGCTATCTTTCTATCTTATAACTGATGTTATGAGTGGCGAACTGAAAGTTGTCTTATTTCTTCACCTTTCTTCAATTCATCGCATTTACTGTCCATATTTTCGTAGACATTTGTTTTCCAATGCAATTAACTTTAATGCTATGTCTAAATGGTCGGCTCTGTGGCTAGGTCGATGCGAGCGCTTCTTAATGCAGGGATGCCGGGTTCGATCCCAGCTGCGGGCCTAGTACCTTGTGTTGGTTTCGACAGTGGTATCAAGAAAACCGACCGCCCAGAAAGTAATGGCAAACTACTGGAGGTAAATTTGCCTAGAAAAACCACACAATAGCCAGGGGCTGTAGGGTTGGTTCTGGAACGTCCTGTAAAGGATACGCAACTAACTAACCTAATATATCTAAATGGCTTCTTAGTTTACACTGGCATATATTAAAACTAAACTAACATAAGAATTTAAGATGTTTAACTTGGTTTTAATATTGTAATTGTCTTTCTAACTATAGAAAGCCAGTCTGTAAGAGAGAGCAGCACACTGCCAAGGTGGAATTTTAAGAAGGCAGACTGGAAGTTGTATCAGCTTCGCACAAATGTTCTGCTGGAAAATCTAAACACAGATAACGACGTAGAAAAAGTAGTCCAAGAGTTGAGCAAACGTATGCTGCAGGCAGCCCTAGAAGCAGTTCCACGAGGTGCGCGTAAACAATACAAACCGTACTGGAATTGCGATCTGGAGCAACTGCACAACAATATGGAAACAGAAAGAAAACAAGCTGAGACCAGACCTTGTCAAGAGCAGTTTAACAACTACCAACATTCAAAGGCCAAGTTTCAAAGAGCCAAACTGCAGACTAGATGGGCAAGCTGGCAAGAAAAGACAAAGTCTCTAAACTTTGAAAGAGACACAAGGAAGTTGTGGAGGTTAATTAAGCAAATTAATGATGAGAATACAGGAAGAAATGATAATATTGCACTATGCAAAGAGGGAGCCATCCTAACAAGAAAACAGGCAGCTGACCACTTTGCAGATTCCTTTGCAGAAGACAGCAACATTAATGTCAGCCCAGAGAAACAGCGAGAGGTTCAAGAAAACAAACAACATATAAGACAAAAAGATATAATTCCTGATGCACTGGTGGCAGCACTTACATCCAGCGAGTTAGAGTTAGCAATATCAAAGCTGAGAATGGGAAAATCACCTGGAATTGATGGTATCACCAACGAAATGATCAAGAACCTTGGAACAACTGCCAAAAAAAAAAGCTGCTACAGATCTTTAATCATTGTTGGACCAGTGGCAAAGTTCCTTAAATATGGAGAGAAGCAATCACAATACCTCTGCTTAAACCAGGAAAGGACAGTTCTGATGCCTCCAGCTATAGACCGATCAGTCTTACCAGCTGCCTCTGTAAAACAATGGAACGTATTGTCAACCTTAGACTCCAATGGTACTTGGAAAGTGAAAACATTTTCACGCAGCAGCAGGCAGGATTTAGACAGTGCTACTCCACAGAAGACCAGACAACTTACCTTTCACAAGAAATTGAGGATGCCTTCCAGGAAAAGAAGCTAGTGCTAACGGCATGGATAGATCTGAAGAAAGCCTTTGACAAGGTCTGGAAAGAAGGTCTACTGAAGAAACTGAGAGACTGCAGGGTGAATGGGAGAATGTACAAATGGGTGAAAGCATACTTGTATAACAGAAGATCCCGAGTACAGATACATGGACTTAAGAGTAAGAAAGTTTTGCTGCGCCATGGCGTCCCACAAGGAGGTGTTCTGTCCCCCACACTCTTCCTAGTCTATATCAACGACCTGCTTTCTGAACTACCCCATGGAATTAAAGCTGCATTGTATGCTGATGACTTGGTACTCTGGTGTACAAATGAAAATGCGACAGTGGCCACCAGGCTGCTACAAAGAGCCATAGATGCAATGGCTGATTGGGCCAACAAATGGTGTGTCAGCATCAACATAGGCAAATGCAGCACCACCCTCTTTACCCTTTCTCCTAAACAAAAATCAGGTGTCATGCACATAAATGGAGTACCCTTGAGAGAGGATAAGGAGCCCACATACCTCGGCGTAACGTTTGATGATAGATTAACATGGAGAAAACACATCAACAAGGCAGCAACCAAAGCCAGAAGGAGGGTAGCCATTCTGAGAAAACTAAGTGGAACCACATGGGGTGCTAGCGGGAAAATACTTAGAAAAGTTTACCAACAAAGTGTTCGACCACATCTTGAATACGGATCAACAGCATGGAGTTCGGCATCAAAAACCACATTGCAAGAATTAGACAAAGTGCAAAATCAAGCACTCAGAGTTACCACAGGCAGTATGAAATCAACACCTATAGCTGTGATGGAGAAAATGGGGATGACCCAAGCACTGAGTGAACGCAGAGACACCAAGATGCTTTTACAAGCAGAAAAGTTTCTTAGTATGCCCAGTCACCCTATGAATGAAAGATTCAAAAATTTAGCTTTGGGACGACTAAAGAGAAGTAGTTTTATCCACCAGGCCAAACGGCTCGGCAGACAAACCACTGATTTACCTGCAACTGATAGATCATTAAATGCTGTCCCAGAACGGACCCCCTGGAGAGAGGAGTATAAGTTTCCAATACACATCAAGACTGAAGTGAAAGGGGTATTTGACAAGGAAGAACAAAACAGTGTGCAGCGCAAAACACGTACCCTCAGTCTACTTGATGATGAATACCCGCAGAACCTTTGGGTCCGTGTTTACACAGATGGGTCAGCAGAAAGCGCAGTCAGAAACGGAGGTGCAGGAGTGTACATTGAGTATCCTAATAATACCAGGGATACAGCCAAATTACCAACGGGAAAGCACTGTCACAACTATGATGCAGAAGTTCAAGCCATCAAGATAGCGGCAGAGAAACTACTAAATACAGGGTATTTTTCACAACCAGTGGTATTCCTGACAGATGCAAAAGCAGTACTTTAGTCACTCCAGTCTGGAAAATTACCGAGCATACGGACACTATTATCCGAACTAGGCAACCGCTGTAAATTAGTAATGCAGTGGATACCTTCCCACTGTGGAGTTCCCGGAAACGAAAAAGCTGATAAACTAGCTAAGGAAGGTGCAACTGAAGAACAACCTAACATACCAGTCTCTTATCAACAGAAGAAGAGAATGATCAAATCAATCAGAATGCCACCGAAACTGGCACAAATGATTACCATATTATGGACAGACCAGAGCAAGTCATTATCCTTCGCCTTAGAACAGGGCACAATCGACTTCGCTCCCACATATACAACAAATTTAAGATTGGCCAATCAGCCATGTGTACTTGTGGACTGGCACCTGAAACAACAGATCACATCCTTCAAGACTGTCCCAGATTCAACGCTTTCAGGCAAAACCTTTGGCCAAAAGAGACACTTGTGGAAGTCAAACTTTACGGGCCGCTTAGTGAATTACAAAAAACAGTGAAATTCATACTAGAGACAGCTTTGCAGATATAGACAATTTATTTCATGCGAACGAAAGAAGAAGAAGAAGAATATTGTAATTAAGTGTTCTATATTTCGTTGTAGACTTTTAAATGTTCTTTTACAAAAGCGTACCAATCTTTCTTTACTTTTCATCGGTGGTCAACATGGCTACCATAATATGTAACCTGACCGTTTTTTTTTTTTTAAATTCTGTATTCATTGTGACATCTGGTGGAGTTGTTATGGATATCTTCAGAATCTTCAGAATATGAGTATTTTCATAACTGATTTGTAAGCCAAGCCATATATATATATATATATATATATATATATATATATATATATATATATATATATATATATATATATATATGTGTGTGTGTGTGTGTGTGTGTGTGTGTGTGCACATTTATTAGTACAATATGCAGTCTTTTTTTCTCTTTCTATTTGTAAGTAAAAAAAAAGTAAAGGAGCCTTCTCCACACCTCTAGGTGTATTGGGCAACCAGCGCTAGACCAACATTTTTTAGATCAGTCGGCACTTTTTGGGTGATTTGGTCTGTTGCCGGTAGCCTTTACTTTCCAGGGCTGCAGCTGGTACCTCTTCAAGGCTGGATCGACCTGGGAGACAAGATCATTGTTGTAAGAAAACAAAAATTGTGGCACTTCGAGGATCACGGCGGCTCCCTTTCTGGTTGGGATATTTTCTACTGAAATTGTATACACCGACTGGCATACGAATGTCAACACATTCCAGTGATATTACCTGGTACCCATTTTATCCCGGAAATTTCAAAATAATATCACACTGCATTAGTAGACTCTGATATATCACATCATATGTGCTTTCCTCCTCGCGAGTGCCAATCAAAACTCCTGGATATGGGCTTCAGTGACCTCTATAGTTGCGCATCAAATTTACAGAATTGTTTTTTGTTTTGTTTATTGCTAGGTTAGCTAACACGGCAATCCTCTGGCTATACAAACTGCTGAAATCGTTTATTCCACTTCGGTTACAGAAGAGCGAAATAAGTATTGCAAAGAATATTACATGGAAGCCCGATAAGGTCGTAATATCTAGAACCTTCTAGAAAACTGAATCTTTTCAAACACAAAATATCAAATGACATGGCGAGGCGTGGGAGAATATAGACGGCGAAATGTCACTGGGCAGATATTTTGTCTATTGCTCTATATGACGTCAGATCCATATTTAATTATTAAAATCCGAGATAATCGCGATAGAGCGAGTTGCTAAAATAGTAAGAGGGTGATGATGTTTACTCTAACTTTATGGTAAGCAGGTTGCTAGAATGATCAGGTGATATTTATATATGCTCTAACTGTCTGGTTTGGATGTTGCTAAAATGATCAACGGATGCTGATATATGCTCTAACTGTCTGGTTTGGAGTTTGCTAAAATGATCAGTGGATGCTAATATATGTTCTAACAGTATGTTATAGAGGTTGATTTTTTAAAATTTTATAGCTCCCAATGTATTTTTTTTTAAACGTTGTTAATGCTCTTGTCTTATAAAACAGCTGTTCTCAACCTCTGGGTCCTGACACATTTTTTGGGTCGTTCGAGATTTCCACAGGGGTTGCCCAAGACCATCAAAAAGCACATATTCATTGAAGTTATGAAGTAGCAACGAAATTATTGTATGTTTAGGGGTCGCCACAACACAAGGAACTGTATTAAAGGGTCGCCACAACACGAAGAACTGTATTAAAAGGTCGCCACAATACGAGGAACTGTATTACAGGGTCGCCACAACACGAGGAACTGTATTAAAGGGTCGCCACAACACGAGGAACTGTATTAAAGGGTCGCCACAACACGAGGAACTGTATTAAAGGGTCGCCACAACACAAAGAACTGTATTAAAGGGTCGCCACAACACGAGGAACTGTATTAAAAGGTTGCCACAACATGAGGAACTGAATTAAAGGGTCGCCACAACACGCGGAACTGTATTAAATGGTCGCCACAACACGAGGAACTGTATTAAAGGGTCGCCACAACACGAGGAACTGTATTGAAGAGTCGCCACAACACGAGGAACTGTGTTAAAGGGTCGCTACAACACGAGGAACTGTACTAAAGGGTCGCCACAACATGAGGAACTGTATTAAAGGGTCGCCACAACACGAGAAACTGTATTAAAGGGTCGCCACAATATAAGGAACTGTATTAAAGGGTCGCCACAACACGAGGAACTGTATTAAAGGGTCGCCAAAACACTAGGAACTGTATTAAAGGGTCGCCACAACACGAGGAACTGTATTAAAGGGTCGCCACAACACGAGGAACTGTATTAAAGGGTCGCCACAACACGAGGAACTGTATTAAAGGGTCGCCACAACACGAGGAACTGTATTAAAGGGTCGCCACAACATGAGGAACTGTATTAAAGGGTCGCCACAACACGAGGAACTGTATTAAAGGGTCGCCACAACACGAGGAACTGTATTAAAGGGTCGCCACAACACGAGGAACTGTATTAAAGGGTCGCCACAACACGAGGAACTGTATTAAAGGGTCGCCACAACATGAGGAAATGTATTAAAGGGTCGCCACAACATCAGGAACTGTATTAGATGGTCGCGGCATTAGGAAGGTTGAGAACCAATGTTATAGAAGTTTATAACAGGCGCTTGTTTATACTCATATCTTGATGAGGTTTACCCAGGTCTTATAGGTGTGTTGCGGCGTCCGTGGCTTAGGCGTTGCGAGTCCAACCCGTAATTCCAACATATCGTCATAGAAACCCACCGCTGGCTGCTTGGCTTTTTATTATAGTATGGGGCGTCGCAGGTCGACCGAGCCTAAAATGGGTAGCAGGATGTATGTCCTGGGGAAGTAAAGACGGCCGGCGTAATGCTGAACACATTACCCACCTAGTGCCGATTGATGTGTAAAAAATATAGGATTTCTTCCCATTTGCCCGATGCACCTAAAGGCGTGAAAAGGGATCACTACTTTACTTTGCTTTACTTTACTTCACTTTACCTTACCTTACCTTGCTTTGCTTTACTTTGCTTTACTTTTCATTACTTTTCTTCATTTTAGTGTAATTTACTTTACTTTTACTTATAGGTGTTTATTTATACTGCAATCTTGTATACGTTTAATTATACTTCACCGTCATAAGGACGTCATGCCACAGGGAAGCGGGATAGGTAGGCTCTAACAATAAGGGCCCTATATAAAGGCTCTCCCTCCTTCCGCTAGCCTAGGAATACTTTATTTCAAGTGTCTGGTAACTAGTTACAGATTCTAGAATTATAATTTCTCAAGAGATTGAACAGGCTATCTGTTATCTGTCTTGTTGGTCTGCCATCTGAGGATTGCAAGTCAAGCCTTTCGAATCAGTCCCGAGGATATATACCGACTGATCTATTGTCATGACAACACGGTGATTGACGCATATGTTCATATGTTCAGAAATGGTAACCAATGTATCTGTGCTAGGCACAATCGTCAGAATAAAACTTTATATGTGAGCCCTGTAATCACGGTAACAATTGAGAATCATCCTAAGTTATTTTCTTTGAAGACAGAATGCATGTGATTGAGTAAAGAGGAACCTACAGTCAGCGCATATTAAGACGCTAGATCTGTAGAAACGGATGTGCATACTAAAACCAAGCTCTAGAACAGGACCAATATCCAGAATTGAACGAACAACTATAACTTTCCGCCGCAGTTTACAGCCGGCAAAACGCTCACAATAATAAATAAGCAAAGAAGTAGAAGAAAACGACTGAATAAATGAACAGCTAATCATGTATGTTCATAAAACAGTAGGCTGTAGACAGATATGAAGGTCAACCTAAACAGTGGAGCGGAAAATTAAAAATACTAAGAATGTGTTCCCTACGTGCAGTTTGGCAAGGTACTGTGATGTAACAGCTAGACACTCGCCGATGGATCCAAATGTGGTAGGTTCAAATTCTCGTCGAGTTAGATTTTTGACCCCCCCCCCCCCCATGACCTTAGCTTCGAGATCGGCCGATCCCTTTATGGGTCCAGGTAAAGTTCTTAGAAGTAAAGGTGGGCGGCGTGATGCTGACAAAATCATCCATAGAATGCTGATTCATCATCATCATCATCATTCTCGTTATGCCTAGTGGCACATGAGGCTTCAGAGAGGACTTTCTATGCTTTCCTGTCCTGTGCAATCTTCAGTGCAGTTTCCTATGTCAAAGATGCCACACTCAGGTCCCTTTCCATCGTTCGTCTCCATGTTGTTTTTGGGCGCCCCTGGTCTAGTACAAAATTACCAATAGGCCGAAAAGGGTGAAAAGAGTCTTTTTTTTTTTTTTTAAACTTTTACATGCAGTTTTTTTTTTTTTTCACCTAAATTTACGCACAGAGTCAACAATGTTGGAACACAGCTTGAGAATAAAACCTTCTGCTTTGTGACTATTCCACGACCTTATCTGGAGATTATAACTGTTTGCGTGGTGACATATTTTACGACTTTGATAAACAAAAAAGCTGTGTTCATAAAGTCACCCGCTATTGTTGCTATACCAGACGCTTCCGGTATAAATATTTTTTTTTTATTCATCATCATCATAACCTTCTAGCCCTTGGCTCAGGTCTCATGATAAAATAATCCTTTACATATTGAGACCTCTTCGTCTTTATAGAGGACATTCTACATTCTTTGGTACTCTGATGAGAAGGAGAAAACTAGAGTACATCGTGACTGTAGGAAAGTAGGAGGAGAAGAGAGGCAGAGGGAGACCGAGAGAAAAGATGCTGGACAGTCTAACATCATGGTTTGAAGGATCATCTGTGTCAGAGTTGATTGAAAGCACTCGAGAGAGAAGGTTGTGGATAGATATGCCTACTAACGCCACACGACACGGAATTTAGGAAGAAGATTTCAGTGATATATTATGCTTTATTTGGGGAAGGGGGAGGGGGGATCACAATCCATGGAGATTAAGAGTGTCAAAAGCAAGACCAGCACGCTTTAAGAATGGTCCTTTCCTACTTATAGCAATACATTTCTGCACAATTTTTTTTTTCCACTGCATGAATTGCATGTTCTTCTTCCTAGACTTTTAGGTTTTAACATATCTGCAATATTGTTCCCCTTTATTTCTATCCCCTTTCTAGTTCAGACACTCCATGCAACATGACCCATAGCATTCTGCTCCCAAATACCTGACAAAGGGGAATTAAACATTATGAACTAAAGCCGTAGCTAGTCAAGTCCGTATATTCTGTGCCGAATCATAGCAATCAATGACTCAAGCAGTTGCCGTCTCAACAGTGAACATTGGCTGCAATTGATTTACAACAGTTTTTCTGTCATCCTGTTGGTACACGCTTTCAGACTGATTGTCGTTATATTAATTACAATAGCCTTTCACTTACGCCGCTATCTTCTCTTCTCCTACCTTCACCTTTCCCCCATCGTATTTGTTATATAAGTCACCCATTCTAATGGACAGATATCCGTTTAACCTCAAAAGAAGTTATAATTGAGCCACAAGTTAACGGCTGCACAGACTGGGGTAGACTGCGGGTAATGATTCTTATCACTAGAAAACATAGGAAATGATCTGCGTGTAGTAATGGATATAATGACAGAACGCATGCGCATTTTGCAGAAATAATGATATAATGACATGATCAAAACAATAGAATGGCAAATGAGCGTCGTTTCCATCTAGGCTTGCTTCTCAGAATGTCAGGAGGGTGAAACTCGGTTGTCAGGAAGGTGAAACTCGGAATGTCAGGAGGGTGAAACTCGGAATGTCAGGAGGGTGAAAGTCGGAATGTCAGGAGGGTGAAACTCGGAATGTCAGAAGGGGGAAACTCGGAATGTCAGGAGTGTGAAACTATGAGGTTCATTGTCTTCATTTGTTGTGAGTGGAAGGGCAGAAAAGAGGCAGAGAGGGGCCTGGAGGGGAAAAGAGAGTGAGAGAGAGATGCAGGGAGAGAGAGAGAGACAATGAGGGAAATGGAGAGAGAGAGAGAGAGAGAGAGAAAGTGGGTGACTAAAAGAGGGAGAAAGAATAGGGGAAATAAAGAACGAAATAAAAATTTTAGTTCTGAAATGATTAGAACGGTGATTGCAGTCTCGACTTGGATCTCCCTATGTTTACTGTTTTATCCATACAACGCTTACCAATTCTGCGACTTCCTTCCCTAACGTCAGCGACCTAATTTACTATAATCATTTTATATGGCTCGTTCCGTAGGCCAGCTAACAGACTTTACTACCCTGGACACACTTAAGACACGCACCTGCTGAGTACAAACATAATCTTTAATGTACAATGAATAATACAACTATAGACACCTCAACTAAGTAAGCAGTTCTTATCCGAAACCGCTGACGTTGAGCAGCTTTTCCATTCACTGGTTAACCCGAACCGGTCCCCATGGATCCTCAAGAACACGATTCCTAACTAACAGTTTATCAGTGCTAACTAAGCCGCCGTCTATTGCCACGCAGGACTCAGTGGCACACGTAAGGTGAATGGCCTAAGCGTGACTGGGCAGTGTTACCGCCATTAACAATGCGTGTCACACCTTTACTAACTGCTGAAACAGATACTGCATGGAATGTCTACTATACAAGGAACATTAACTCTACACTATCTCGTCGAAACATTAAATGGAAACACAGCCTAATAAAGATACTAAACATGAATACTATTCAAACTAGCCGTCACTAACCTAATGTATTTTACCTAGTCAAAACACTACGTCTGGTCCAGTCCAGTGTCACTACACAACTCCCCGAGTCAGCTCTCTCCCAGCTCTTTTGTTCCCCTCCGCGTTCATGCCTCGACACGCGGTGATGCGTGTTAATCGTGGTACCTGGCTTGAGCCAGTTTAACTCAACCCAGTTTATTCCGTGGTCAAGTTGCCCGGTCTCACACTGAGATTTACTGAAGGTCAACTCGTTCATACATGATGATTCACTATCATCACCTCCGTTCATCCCATAGCCGAACTGGCCTCTGACACCTAATTTATTCTTTATTCAATCATTCATTCTTTCACTCACTTAGGTGCTCTTCCCATACTCCCGCTGCGCCTAAATCCTTGAAAAGGAAGGGATCTTTACTTCTACTATTTTTATTACTTTTGTTGCTGTTATGCTTGTTATTATTTATTATTGTTATTATTATTAATATTATTATCATTATTATTATTATCGTATGACTGCTAGTTTAAAAAACAAACATAAAGCAAGATAGAAACAGTGTTAGGTATATTATATTATTTTAACTAATCACAGGAGACAAAATTAGAAAATGATATCAGACAGACTCTACGAAGAACATCATGCAGCAAATTCAATGAGAACAGAAGATCAAATGGTTTGGTCATCAAGTAAGAATGCAGCCAGTACGACAACCCATGCAGGCGCTACGGATAAACTGACCAGTAGTAAAGGCAAGAGGTGAAGATGTATGTAGATGACAATAGCCATTGCTGCCCATCAAGAAATGGATAGAAACTTGCTTCTCCCCCATAGCACTCAAACAGTAGAAGTGGACACCGATGATGAAGATTATATTAAGTAATCTGCATCACGAATACAGTATTCAAAATCCGAACTAAAGCTCTATAAATGGTGATACACAGAGGACTACGTCGTATTTTACGATGTTTATATTGATTTAAAACATACACACACATTTAGTTACATACAGAGATTTTTGATAGAGGGGAAAGGAAAAGACAGCGTTTGGAAGTAATTAAAACCAAAATGACCTGAAATATTTCGCAAACAGTATTAAAAAAACCACAGTTGTATGTATTCTAGATAGAAAAGCTAAAAGCGTGGCGTGCGATTGGTAGACATCGGTATAAGAGGGGAAAATGAAAGAACAGCAGTTAGGAAGAGCACAGCCTGGTTGAAAAAACAGAGAGTCGAATATCCGTTGCAGACAACCTTCATTTTAGAGATCTCAGATTGACTGAATTAATCCGTACCGAGTGGGTACAAGTGCCACCAGAGTGCTGTATTGTACGCCCTCTTAAATGCGAGTCACTCTGGACAGAAAAAGCTGACAGCAAACAAAATGCGGCCTCATAACAAGACAACAATTGTTCAGGCTTTGAGTTTTGAAAATATTTTTGAAGGTGATATAACATAACATAACCCTTGACCCGTTAGGGTGATGAAGGTGTATCGATGGAAGCACTATCACGCAAAACCTGCCATCTTTCTCTGCCTTCCGCTTGATGAATAAGTGTATGATAACTTAGTCCTCTCCATGTCTTGATGTTGTCATTGCAGATTCTTCTTTGACCTCTTCTTCGACTCCCTGGAAATGTTTCTTGAAGTACAACCTTTGCAATCGAAATATCTCACCACGTGCGAGAACCAAGCTAGCTTGCAACGATACACCACTGCCAAGAGAGAATCCTGATGGCTTGCAAATTTGTACGAGGGGAAGTCAATTAGTCAGTCACAAATGATTATGGGATTGCAGGTGCATAGCTAGGTAAACAATTTTTCTCAAAGGCGCTCTAAAGTTGTTAATGAAGTCTGATCGGGTCGTCCTGTTGAGATTACAACATATGCATCTATGACAGGCGAGTAACCGTTGACTCTGTAGCAGCTGCAATAGGGTGTTAACGTGGTTCAGCACACAATATAATGCATGGTCGATTGATATTTAAGAAAGTGTGCTCAAGGTGGCTACCCAGACAATTGACGGACGAGCACAAAATGAACCGATTAGGCCTGTCCTTGCAGCATTTCTCTTGATACGCAGATGAAGGAGAAGACATGCTAAACATTACTTTTACTGGGGTCGAATCATGGGTGGATGAATAAAAGCGTTCTTCAATGCAATAAAAACAATGCAGCAAAATAAACAAAACTCCGGTGTAATTGCACACCACAAAGAAACAGAACCAAAATAAGATAGCAAAGAAAGCATCCTTGATAAAATAGGCCTTCAGGCGGCTAAAAGAGGAATAAGCTTGGAATTTGTGTTTGTTTTCTACGGCGACGATTACGAACGGAAAAAAACTTCTACACCTAGTGTTAAAAAAATTCAAGGGTACACCATCAGCAGGGAAGGTTATGCTGACAGTGTTCTGGGTTTGTCAATGAGATCTTTTAGTTAGTTACAAAACAAACAAACAAACAAAAAACAAAACAAAAATGACAAGGTGAAAGCTGATTCATACTGTGAAGTTCTAACGAAATTTTATAATGCAATTTGAAGAAAACGTCAGACTTGCTGACTAAAGGAGTACTGCTCCTTCATGACATTGCCAGACCCCTTACAGCTCGGTTAACTAAAAAGAAAATTAACCATCTAGAGTGGGAACTTCTAAAACATCCCTTACAGCCCCGACTTAGCCCCTAGCGTTTTCCACCTTTTTGGTCTATTGAAAATCTACCTTGTCGGGAGACATTTCGAGAGTTGAATGTGAAGTGAAAATGTGGTTTAGAGAACAGAGCAGGCAGTTCTATGCAACAGATTTAAGAGGACTGACAGAACGATGGGACAAGACTATCAGTGTTTGTAGAAATAATGTTCAAAAATAAAGGGACAGTGTATGTGTTAAAGTAAGCGTTTTTTAAATAGTTATTGCCTTGAGTTATATTTTTTTAAACAACTATTTGTGACTTACTTTTTGACCTCACCTCGTATACTTTGTCGCTGACACATTTGTTAGTTCTGCGTTCTAAATAAATGAAAAGCATTTACAGTTTGAAAGCCTGAATTCTCTTATCCATTTTCACAACGAAGTCCAAATCTCACGTTTTTGAAGGTGATGCTGTGATTTATACAAATGGGCCTGTCGTTCTATACATGAGAAGCTCACGGGCGTTTATCGATTATTATGGGGGGAAAACTTAAATGCTTTTCATCTGACTACAAGTAGTAAACGGTGGGAGTCAATGAAGTAACATAGGAAAAATATGGCCGAAGTCAGAGACCTTCCCTCGGGCATGCTTTCCCAGTGACTCAGTGTGTAGGCTCAATTAGGTAATAAGTTTAAAAGTTAGCTGCGTATCCTTCACAGAACGTTGCAGAACCAGCACCCATAAGTTTTGTTTTTTTAAATTTTGTTGTTGTTGTGGTTGTCTTCGCAAATGTTACGTTCGGTAGTTTACAACTGCTATCTCAACGGTCAGCTCTCGGTACCATTATCGAAAACACAAAGACAGCAGCTGGGATCAAACCCGGCACCCCAACATTACGAAGACGCCGTCTCAAATAATCAGGTAGCCCAAGAATATACAAGGTCCGACAATAAAGTAATGAGAGAAGTCGCACAAACATTTGAAAATCAACAGTTGAAGATATAACCTGTATTTTATTCAAAGTAAGCCCCTAGTGTATTAAAAAAGCAAGTGGCACGATCTAACCAACACTAGAACGACCTCTGTAGTTCTTCTGTTGTTATGGCCGTTAAAGTCGATATTACCACCCTTTGGATGTTATCAATATCGTCCAAAAAGCGTCATTTCAAATGTAACTTTAATTTTGGGAATATACAAAAATCACCCGGAAATAAATCTAGGGAATAGGGTGGATAGTTAAGAACACGCCCTTGTTTTTGGGCCAAAAATGTCTCTACTGCTAAGGCCCTTTGAGCCAGTGCATTGTCATGAAGAAGAAACAAATTGCAAGGTTTTGAATACAAACCGGCAAGCAACTTTTTTTCTTGCCCAAATCTTTCACTAAAATTTTACAGATAGTCTCTGTATTACCACTACATTTATCTACCATCATCTTTAGAGTCGAACAACGATTTTCTTGTATCCGTTCTCGGAATTTTGCAACGAGTTCCTCATTACGAACAGAAATTTCCAGGTCTAGTTGCATTAGTAATCATTTCCACATCACTTTTGAATCATGAATACCAGCTGAAAATCTGTGCACGTGATAATATTATAACACAACTCAAAACCGCAGGCAATTGTTTTCTCGTAGACAGATACTCCAGATATAATAATGAAACGGCACAACAATTGAAATCCCACGTGTCTAACACGGGTAATGAAGTTAATGTCGCAGTCAATGTCTGCGCGCAAGTCGAGATAGTCCTTAATCCCCACCCCCCCCCCCCCGCCATCGAAGGTTGTTTGAAAAAAAAACAGAAAAAAAATCGTGTTTAATATGGTTATTGTGGCAAATATAGAGATAGTCTTGTTTGCAGTACCTCGACCTACTCTATGTATTAAGTCGTTGGCTGCACGTAACTCGAAGGCTGCACGTAACTCGCCGGCGAAGGGCGGAAGCCTTGCGTTCTGACTACGGCGGCGCATGCGCAATTACTAACGTGGCTATAATTAGAAATCACTAAAGTTATAAATATTAGTTGCGAATATTATGGCATAAATTGTGGTCACCTATCTCTAACAGTGACAGGTTGAATTTCAAACTACGATGGTTCAAAATCCGGTCTCAAAACAAACATATCCTGAAAATTTCAGCTAAATCGGTTCAGTAGTTTCCGAGTCTATAGGGGGCAAACAAACACACAAACATTGATTTTTATATATATAGATACTAGCTGTACCCGGCCACGCGTTGCTGTGGCATAGTTTGGCTAAATTGGAATAAAAGAAAATAGAAATCGCACGTGTCTAATACAATAATTGTCTGCTCAGATATAGAGATAGTCTTTGATCCCCACCCCACCCCCGCCCCACCCCACAACTAAGTCCACCTACTACCCTCTCCCTCATCAAAGGTTTTTGGAAAAGAAAGACAATGGAAATTGCACCTGTCTAATATGGTTAATGTCGCAATCATTCTCTGCACATTTATATAGAGATAGTCTGGTTTTCCAACTTTTGAACACGCACCATATAATTGTGTCTTTATATTTGTGGTCGTTTAAATAGTGCTATTAGCAAGGTAACAAAAGTGGTTATTTGGTTATCACATGCTAAAGCTGTTTGTATTTTTAAAGGAGACGGAAGTAAAGCTACAACTGTACTTGTAAATAACAAAGTAAGTCGTAAAAAATAGAAAAGCAGAGGTAGCGTTAGTAAAATATAAACAAATTAGGTAATGAAAACTTGAAAATCACGTGTAAAGATCTTTAAGTTCTCTTAAATTAAAGTCATTACCCCCCTCCCCTCTTCCACCGACTACTGCTCTCTCCCTCTTCAAAATATTTGAAAATCATTACCTGGCGATATTTTGTTGTTGCTGTAACTGACATTGACATCCCTGTCCATCTGGACTAAAATGGGGAGCAGGAATTGTAATAGGTAGTGAATGGGGCTAGTGTAATATTTACCACATCATCCTTCAAGTACCAGTACAACTACTAAAATAATGTCACTGCTATCTGTGTTACCATCGGAGTAGACAGAGAGTCGTGAGCCAGAAGATTTGGTTCCGCATGGCTAGTGCTGTCGCCACAGACTGGTCAGGTTAGGATGTATAATTTCACTTGCCGACAGAAGAACGCCATAACCTTACCGACGGTCTTCACATGAGAGCACTATGGTGTAACAGCCTAACCACAACTATTACTGCTGCTGCTACTTTAAGAGGGTAAGGCAGTTACTGTGACTTAAAGCTCTCTCAGTAAATAGTTTGCCCCTCCCCCCCCCCTAATTCACCGACAACTCTTTCCCTCATTGAAGTAGTTGGGAGGGGAAAAAAACACTTGAAAAGCAAATGAACACAGGAAAAAACACCATAATTAGGAAATGAACGCCAAGGTAAACAGCACAGCTTAAAATTCCAACACGGATGAAATAACTAAATCTAAATGAAAATAAATGAAAATCTTTAAAATTTCAGCGTAACCATGCAATCGGAAAGTTTAAAAATGCAATCATAAGTATGCGAAATGGTCAAATTTAATTATCAAATGGTTTACCTATTTACTTGTCTTTTTTTTTTAATATTAAGGCAACATGGCTAGTGCTGTCACCACGACAGAGCAGATGAGGATTTTATTTTAGTCCGGGGTAAAAAAAAAATTAACTACTTCGGATTCGAACTCAGGTCTCCCGCACAGGAACCCAGTGTTCTAACCATTCGACCAAGCAGCCACTTAATCGGATAAACGAAAAGAGAACCTAACTATTAGAGATGTGTGTCCCTACTACTGTGTCCCGATTAAAACACAATTCAAAACCGCAGGCAATTGTTTTCTCGTAGACAGATACTCCAGATATATTAATGAAACGGCACAACAATAGAAATCGCACGTGTCTAACACGGTTAATGAAGTTAATGTCGCAGTCAATGTCTGCGCCGGCATAGTCCTTGATTGTCCCCCCCCCCCCTAATTGAAGATTGTTTGGAAAAAAAAACAGAAAATAGAAATCGTGTTTAATATGGTTATTGTGGCAAATATAGAGATAGTCTTGTTTGCAGTACCTCGACCTACTCTATGTATTAGAGAAGGCGTTGGCTGCACGTAACTCGCCGGCGAATGGCGGAAGCCTTGCGTTCTGACTACGGCGGCGCATGCGCAATTACTAACGTGGCTATAATTAGAAATCACTAAAATTATAAATTTTAGTTTCGAATATTATGGCCTAAATTGTGGTCACCTATCTCTAACAGTGACAGGTTGAATTTAAAACCAAGTGGTTCAACGTCCGGTATCAAAACAAACATATCATATATATATGATGAGATCTTGTCATGGATAAGCCAAGAATTGTGGTTGGTTATATTATAAACAACATACATATTGCGACGACACCGTACTGAACGCGACAAGTCAGAAAGAACTACAGCGATTGTTAGACAAGGCGGTGGTAGAAAGTGATAAAATGGGCCGCAGCCTAATTAACGGGAACACAGAAGTAAATTGTAATGTCAAAACAAAACAAAAATAATGCTTAAAAGCGTAATAAAAGTCAAAGGCATTATTTTTATGGGGGTGGGGTAGGGAGGGGGGGGGGGGGAGAATAGTCGAGGAAGGGGAAAAAAAGTTGAGGGAAACTAAGAGAAACCTGAAATGAATTTTTTTTTTTTTTTTTAAATGGCAGGTCTGAATTATTATACGTTTTCTGATGCTTCAACAAACAGAAGACATGGAAAGATGGAGGTCTTTGTGTGTTAGTGCTTCTATATATAAACCTGACGGGTCAAAGTTTTTTTTTATACACACACACACACAGAGAGAGAGAGAGAGAGAGAGAGAGAGAGAGAGAGAGAGAGAGAAGAGAGAGAAGAGAGAGAGAGAGAGAGAGAGAGAGAGAGAGAGAGAGAGAGAGAGAGAGACGGCATTTCCTTTTATTTCTACAGAAAACCGCCAGCGATAGCCTGCGCATTAACTAAAACATCGTTTGATCAAATCAAAAATTTTTTTACACCTACTACTATAAAGAACAATGGCCTAACGTTCCTATTGTTGCTTGTTTACATTTAAAAAATAAAAATGACAAATACACACACACAAAAACGGACATTGTTGTCACTTATTCTTAACTTGTGTTATCACTTACATATACGGTACTCCTCGATTTATCCACGAGTACATGCCACTAATAGGGTGTCCAGCCCTGTCAACAGAAGACTAGTCACAACAGGGTAAATTAAAATCCAATTGTCCCGCTCCTGGACTGGATTGCCAGGAAACAAAAACATTTGCAGTGATAAGAGATAGCTAGATTTGGCCTGTCAGCTTTTTGAAATTGACACATTTTAAATGAAGTCTTGCCTGGTAACTGAGATATTTGACCAATGAGTTACGAGGGGCACATATTTGTTTTCACACTGAGATTGTTTCAGGACACGCTGTGTTAAGCCTGAGCAATATGTGATTGCGCAATTGTTGAGACGGTTATGTAAAGCACAGGATGTTTTAACATGCCAGGTTGAGGATTCTGCTTTGGATATATCCATTCAATAATTCATGGTCCTGTTGTGCCATTAGGTATCACACAGAGCTCATAATCTATTTCTCGAATCCGTTCTATTTTGTGCAATCACTTTGACAATATGTATGAAATCTAGTCCAGCACAAATGGCTCCTCCCATTCACGTTCTCCTTAACTCATCGAGTCCCAAGGCACGCATCATACGTTCATAGGTTACTGCCTAGAAGCCTTATGAACGCATAATGCGCCGATTTTACGTCTGTCTTGACTACTCATTGGGCATGTGATGCCAAACTCTCCGAGACTCAAAGAGTTAAGGTTTCCCTTAGAGGTCCTCGTGCCCTCAGACCCTCTAGCAGTGCCTTTTCTGGTATATGTTTTAGAATAATTGGCTCTAGACTACTGGTGTGGTTGATAGACTTTGTATGGCTGTTATTACTTTTTTGCGAGCCAACTGCATTCCACATCCACATCTATTGTTACTATAAATACAATATAATTCTTTTTTTTCAGACCTACTGTTAATTGTAAAAAATACTGACATCCTACAATCAGTTGATAAACAATGACCTTTTGTCACTACTGTGACAAAACGATGGTATTGCTTTCCTACTGGTTATATAACACTGACATTCCGTTCCTACTACTATAAAACATTTCGTTTTAAATATTTTAAAACAACGACATTCCGTCCGTACTGTTATAAAACGATAATATTCCTTCCCTACTGGTATATACCACTGATATCCCGTTACTTCTTCTTCTGCCTTTCTATCCCCCAATGGAGCATAGACCCTCAACCAACTCACGCCAAGTCGTTCTATCCTTCGCTATTGCATGGAGCTCTCCCCATGTCCTCCTCATCTTTCTAACTTTCTTTTCCATGTGTGTGTGTGTGTGTGTGTTTTTTTTTTTTTTTTGGTTTTCCTTTATTCCTATGTCTTTGTGGGCTCCAATGCAAAGACATTCTAGTTAGGCTGTTCTCCGGTTTTCTCAGTGTGTGTCCTATCCAACTGCAGCGTCCTTTCCTCCTCTCTTGGCCCACTGGAGCTTGCTTAGTTCTCTCCCAAAGCTCTACAATAGTTATTCTATCATACAATTTAATTCCCTCTATTCTGCGCAGGCACCAGTTAATGAATGTCTGTAATTTATTTGTAATTATCTTAGTATTCTCTATGCCTCCCCCCCCCACCCACCCCCATACCAAAGTACTGATTTGACATTATAATTAAACATATTAAGTTTAGTATTTCCTTAAATTTCTTTTGACCTCCACAAATTCCCTAGTGCTAAGAAAAAGCTCCTCTTGCCTTTGGTATTCTTATTTTCATATCTCTATCAGTTCTGCCATCTTTATCTACATTACTGCCCAAATAGGCGTATGACTCCACGTCTTGGAGTGGGGTGCCATTAAGAGAAACCACATTACTATTTGCTTTAATTATTCCTATTACCTTTGTCTTTCCTTTATAGATTTTCATACCTAGCTGCTGTTGCATCAAGTATATTAAACTTAACTTGCATCTGATTCCGTGAATGGGACAGAAGAGAAATATCACCAGCAAAGTCCAGATAAAGTTGTTTTGTAGGGGTCCACTCAATTCCACAATTGGTGTTAACAGTTACTGTCTTCATAATCCAGTCTATATCCAGTAAAATATGAGAGGCGAGAAAAGACATCCCGGTCGCACACTTGTTTTTATTTCAAATGTATCTGTTACCTTTCCCTAATGAGGAACTCGACATTGTTACGAAACTGTGGCGTTCCGTTGCTACTGTCGTAAAACAATGACATTCTGTTTTTACTTTTTTTAAAGAAACAATTACATTTCGTTTCTACTGTTATAAAACAATATAGTATAGTTTATAAATATTTAAATCCTTATGTTGTTATTAGATAATAACAAACATAATCAAAAATATGTATCATTTACTGTCATTCTGACTCACATAAAGGGTGCTCCTCGATTTCTCCACGAGTACATGCCACTTATAGAGTATCCAGCTCTGTCAACACAAGACTAGACACACTGTCAACACAAGACTAGTCACACTGTCAACACAAGGCTAGTCACAACAGGCTGTTGTAAATTAAAACATAATCCACTGCTTCCAGACTTGATTGCCAGTTAACGCAAGACATTTGCAGGGATAAGAGACCGCTAGATTTGATCTGTCAGCTTTTAAAATTGACACCTTTTAAATACAGTTTAGCCTAGTGACGCAGATATGGGACGTACGTTACAAGGGGCATATGTTTGTTTTCACACTGAGAGCTTGTAAGATTGTTTAAGGACATGCGGTTGTAAGCCTGAACGATAAGTGATTTCGCAACTATTGAAGCTGTTGTGTAAAGCAAAGGACTTCTTTACATGTCACAAAACTTGCACTTTATATAGTGAAAGCAATCGACACTGGCTGAGGGTGGGAGTCAGTTTTTTCATAGAAATCAATTTTGCTGGTACCCAACACAAAGTGTCTGCAAAAGGTTTCTGTACTCACCACAAATTGTCTGAAAATGGTGCCGGTACTCACCATAAAGTTTGTGAAAAAAGTTTCGGCTTTTTTCACCAACATCATCATCATCACCATCCCGTAACACTGCGTGTCGTTGGGTCACTAGCTGCTGTTGACTGTCTGGTCAGCTCCCTCTACCTTTGGAGGTCAGATGCGATGGACTTCATGGTTGTTTGCCTAAGGCCTATCCAGTCAGTCAAGCCCAGTATCCAGGTCTTTCTTGGTCGGTCTCTTCTGCCCTTCAGAGCCCTGTAGTACTGTGTTTGAGAAGTCGTCAGATTTTGTTATACGTCCGTAGCATTGCAATTTACCGATTTCACCGCAGTTAAAAGTCGTCTATAGTTGCCAATATGCTGGATAACGATCTGGTTAAACTTGTCACTTGTGATGTGGTCTCTGTTTGATATGCCATGAATGTTTCTGAAAGATCCTATTTCCAATCCTTGTATCTCTTTTTCGAGTTTGGCTGCTGGGGTGCACGTTTCCACGATATACATTGGCTAATAAACAGGCTCTTGTCTAGGAAACTTAAATATTCTGGTCATATCAAGCGTCTTGGGGGAATTAATATAATAGCAGAAGGCATGTTATCAGAAAGGAGGGGCAGAGGCCGACCGAGACGAAGATGGGCACATGATATAGGCTGGCAAGAAACCGAGTTGCTTTCAGATAAACTGTGATGATAGCGACGTTCTGCAAAAGATTTGCTACATGATGATGATGGTATCATGAAGTCTAGTTTGGGGGTGGGATGTATTTTTATTCCAGTTCCAAAATACCGGTGTTGCACACATGTGTCGACCTTATATGTGAGATTACAGTCGTACCTCGGGAGCTCAAATGCCCTAAAACGCGAACAATTTAGAATCCAAACGAAAATTTCAAGATTTTTTTTTTTTCCTCGAAACTCCAAACCCACCATGAAAACCGAACGCCTGACACATGCCGATGACTTGACTGAGTTGACATCGCAATATCTTCAGCATCTTCACCAGCAGCACAAGGAAGAAATCGCAGAAGAAATCTTTTCGGAGAAGGATGCTAGAAGGATCTGCAGTGCCGAACCCAAGATCTTTTGATCATATGGTCCAAAACGCAAGAAGTTGTAAATAGGCACCCTGATAGAGCCCTAGTTGACATGTATGTTAATTTATTCAGTTATAAAAAATATTGACGATTTTTTTAAAACTATTAATAATCATCAACACGAGAAGCACTTTAGAACGCTGGCTGTCATTAAAAAAATTGACTCCAAACCATCTATAACTGGTGAACAACTACGATGTGAGAGCTTTTAACAGTTCCAAAACATGTAAAACTGGCCCTAACCCACAACTCCCTAAGCCACTGTTTAGCCTCTGTCCTACGACTGCTTGCAACCTATGAAAACAACGCGTAAAATACCTTGTATTGTCGTAATAACGAAATATAACAGACAATAAATTGTGCACTGTGCTGTTTGCATCAGGAGCCGCCTGCGGATCCTACGGAATGCTGATTTGTCTCTAAAGTATAGGCCTATAATTATATCCCTACTTACTGACTGACTGGTGCTTAAACCAACCAGGACTGTACAACCAGCGATAAACACCTGGTGACACAAAGTGCCACCATTCGGATGAGAAACGCCCGGGCGCAAGTCCCCAAAACCTTGTTCAATCATTTGGCTATATTTATGGCTCGCGAAGAAAGCTGGGGTGAGGCTTTATATCAGATCCCAAATACGTTTGAAGGCGTGGGAAAGGGTTCTTTACTTTTACTATCGTCTGTGTCCGACATAATTTATAGGAATTCGAATTAAAGCGCACATTAACACTATGAAAGCGCACATTAACACTGCCAATAATTATATGCTTATGCAACTCTTACCCAGCATTAAATTGCAAGTTGTTTGGTAACCGTAGGGGTTTTCTAAGGTAACTATCACACAGTTGAACAGACTTAACAGGATATGTTCGTTTGATTCTCTTCATTGATTTGTGAAACCCAAGACCACTAATCCCGTAGACAACCAACAACCACCACCACAATGTTGACTATTCCATACATTAGGGGGGAAAAAATATGTCACTTTGATGAGTTGCTGAGTGTGTTAGCCTCTTTTCTTTTTTTTTCTTCGACAAATAGTATTGATTAACATTGCCTGTATATCTCTCGTCCCAGAACAACGCAAACAATCAGTTCTAGCTAAGGGCGATAACAGAGCAAATAATGGTATGGTGACGCAGACTATAACCATGGTTTATCTGTTCCTGGTTTTTGTTAATGTTGACATTAGTTAAGTTACTATAACTCCTGCATATCCTCCTAGAAGCGGAACGGAGTTATCAGTTACCGACGCGTGCTTATTGGGTCCTCTCAATAATACTAAAATAAACAGTGGCTAATGTACAGCAGAGGCAACAAACGGTAACACTGGGTGGGGGGGGGGGGGGTGTGTGCGGGTAAACAACAGGACAAAAGAATATGCTGCCATCGCAATATGGACTCAACTGTTCGGTATATTAAAGCCCAACTCCGGATGTATTTATGGGCCTTAGTTAGCTATTTAGTTAGTTAATTAGTTAGTTAGTTGGGTTATTATCATTGCACTCCGGACATGTCCATGGGTGCTCAGATCCTCGCCTCTGTATGAACCTCAACGTCCGATGGCTAATAGTACCAGTTCTATATTGATTAACAAGTCTTCTGGTGTGTCTGGTGTGCGTCTAGATTTTTGCTATGCCGATCTTAATTCCCAAGTCTGCCATTCTGGCGAGTGATGTGGATTCACTGCCCCCAAAGTCCTCTATCCTTCCCATTTATCCGAGGGCATTAATAATATCAGCATGATCCATAGGGTGACCATCGGTAGTGATAGCGAACCTATCAGGGGCCTTATTATAACCTAACAGTTAAATTGGGTTTCTGAGATTTGGCCCTAGGTGATTCTGATCAGAAAAGTGGCACTTTGTGTCACCGGGTGTTTATCGCTCGTTGTGTGGTCTTGGTAGGGTGGAAGTTCAGTCATTCAAGAAAAAAAGCAAGTTAACTTCGGGAAAAGAATGAATGAGGAAACGAATGAGGGAATGAATGAGGGAATGAATGAGGGAATAAATGAGGGTCGTAAGGTACTGATAGTAGCATCTCTTTTATACAACTCGAATATCGTTCGTTGGCACCTTGATATTCAGCAATCCACCCCAATATAGGTCGAGACTTTTTATTATTTTAAAGCCCTATTCCGGCTCTAGTCGGGGCCCAAATTATAACCTAATGGTTGAGCGGGGTTTCCATGACTTGCGCCCAGGGGATTCTCATCCGAATGGTGGCATTTTATGTCTCCGCTATTTATCGCTCCTTTTGCCGTCCTGGTGGGGTTGAACATCAGTTCTTCTTCTTCTTCTTCTTTCTTTCTTCTTCTTCTTCTTCTTCTTCATCTTCTTCTTCTTCTTCTTCTTCTTCTTCTTCATCTTCTTCTTCTTCTTCTTCTTCTTTCTTCTTCTTCTTCTCCTCTTCTCTTCTCCATTCTTCTTCTTCTTCTTCTTCTTCTTCTTTCTTCTTCTATCTTTCTTCTTCTTCTTCTTCTTCTTCTTCTTCTTCTTCTTCTTCTTCTCGTCTTCTTCCTTCTTCTTCTTCTTCTTGCTTGCTTCTTCTTTTTCTTCTTCTTATCTTCTTCTTCTTCTTTCTTTTCTTTTTCTTTTTCTTCTTCTTCTTCTTCTTCGTTTTCTTCTCTTCTTCTTCTTCCTTCTTCTTCTCTTCTTCTTCTTCTTCTTCTTCTTTCTTCTTCTTCTTCTTCTTCTTCTTCTTCTTCTTCTTCTTCTTCTCTTCTTCTTCTTCTTCTTCTTCTTCTTCTTCTTCTTCCTTCTTATTCTTCTTCTTCTTCTCTTCTTCTTCTTCTTCTTCTTCTTCTTCTTCTTCTTCTTCTTCTTCTTCTTCTTATTCTTCTTCTTCTCTTCATTTTTTCTTCTATCTCCTTCTTCTTTGTTTCTTCTTCTTCTTCTGCTTCTTCTTCTTCTTTCTTTCTTACTTCTTGTCTTCTTCTTCTCTTCTTCTTCTTCTTCTTCTTCTTCTTCTCTTCTTCTTCTTCTTCTTCTCTCTTTCTTCTCTTCTTCTGTCTTCTTCTTCTTCTTCTTCTTCTTCTTCTTCTTCTTCTTCTTTCTTCTCTTCTTCTTCTCTTCTTCTTCTTCTTTCTTCGTCTTCTTCCTTCGTATTCTTCTTCTTCTTCTTCTTCTTTCTTCTTCTCTTCGCTTCTTCTCTCTTCTTCTTCTTCTTCTTCCTCTCTTCTTCTTCTTCTTGTCTTTCTTTTCTTCTTCTTCTTCCCTTCTTCTTCATCTTCTCTTCTTCTTCTTCTCTTTCTTCTTCCTTCTTCTTCTTCTTCTCTTCTTTCTTCTTCTTCTTCTTCTTCTCTCTTCTTCTTCTCTTCTTCTTCTTCTTCTTCTTCTTTCTTCTTCTTCTTCTTCTTCTTCTCTCTTCTTTTTTCTTCCCTCTTCTTCTTCTTCTTCTTTCTTCTTCTCTTTTCTTCTTTTTCTTCTTCTCTTCTTCTTCTCTTTCTCTTCTTCTTCCTTCTCTTCTTCTTCTTCTTCTTTCTTCCTTCTTCTCCTTCTTCTCTCTTCTTCTTCTTCTTCTTCTTCTTCTTCTTTTCTTCTTTCTTCTTCTCTTCTTCCTTCTCTTCTTCTTCTTCTTCTTTCTTCTTCTCTCTTCTTCTTCTCTTCTTCTTTCTCTTCTTCTTCCTCTCTCTTCTTCTTTCTTCTTCTTTCTTCTTCTTCTTCTCCTTCTCTTCTTCTTCCTCTTCTTCTTCTTCTTCTTCTTCTTCCTTCTTCGTCTTCTTCTTCTTCTCCTCTCTTCTCCTTCTTCTTCTTCTTTCTTCTTCTTCTTCTTCTTCTTCTTCTTCTTCTTCTTCTTCTTCTTCTTCTTCTTCTTCTTCTTCTTCTTCTTCTTCTTCTTCTTCTTCTTCTTCTTCTCTTCTTCTTCTTCTTCTTCTTTCTTCTTCTTCTTCTTCTTCTTCTTCTTCTTCTTCTTCTTCTTCTCTCTTCTTCTTCTTCTCTTCTCTTCTTCTTCTCTCTTCTTCTCTTCTTCTTTTCTTCTTCTTTCTTCTTCTTCTTCTTCCTTCTTTCCTTCTTCTCTCTTCTTCTCTTCTTCTTCTTCTTCTTCTTCTTCTTCTTCTTCTTCTTCTTCTTCTTCTTCTTCTTCTCTCTTCTTCTTCTTCTTTCTTCTTCTTCTTCTTCTTCTTCTTCTTCTTCTTTCTTCTTTTCTTCTTCTTCTTCTCTTCTTCTCTCTTCTTCTTCTTCTTTCTTCTTCTTCTTCTCTCTTCTTCCTCTTCTTTCTTCTTCTTCTTCTTCTCTTCTTTCTTCTTCTTCTTCTTCTTTCTTCTCTTTCTTCTTCTTCTTCTTCTTCTTTCTTTCTTCTTCTTCTCTCTTCTTCTTCTTCTTCTTTCTTCTTCTTCTTCCTTCTTCTTCTTCTTCTTCTTCTTCTTCTTTCTTCTTCTTCTTCTTCTTCTTCT
>CAJHNH020001403.1:0-17500 GCA_905116865.2 Candidula unifasciata | reverse complement strand
CTTTGCAGGTTCATTGCATATTTAGCTCAGGCATGGATTTCTCTGCCTGATCTCCACCCATTTAGTTTAAATATTGTTTTTTCTTGTTTCCAGAAGTCTACCTATTTAGTATAATCACTGCCTTTGTTTTAACTAGATCTCCAGTCTGTAGTATAAACATTGCTTTCTTCACTGAAGTAAAGAGACGTTGTGACCTGGTATTTGTTTGACTTTTCGCGGCGGCTTTACAGAACGGCAACCATGCAGCAATAGGGCACCAGCACAGCGATCAGCACGAGGTAAACCAAGCACCAGCAACAATCAGCTAAAACCCACAGATATCGGCACTAAGAGAACTGGACTATACCAGACCCCAAAACCCCAAGCACCACACCGGACTTGGGAAGCAAAGAACTGGAATACCAGGTGTGACTACACAGGACGAATAAAAGGAAACCAAAAAAGATACCCAAGGAACCTTCCTTCATATAGCAGGCCTCCGGGCAGCTGACAAAGGATCACATTTGGAATTTTTCTTGGACAACTGGAATTGGAATGGAAATTTAGAACCATTTTCCATGCCGTTGGGCGTACTAGGGCTCGTAGGTGTAGACGTATATTTTATAGACCAATCGGCACTCATTAAGTTCGGTCAGTATCATGCAGGGGGCATTTACTTTTAACTGATGCTCATTTAAGGCTTGGTCGACCTGAGAACCAAGAACATTTCTGAGAAAAAACATCCGGGTTCATTCAGACCTGAACCCACCACTTTCGGATACAGAGTGGAGCTTTCAGGTCTGTCAGGATCCGAACCCACCACTTTCGGATACAGAGTGGAGCTTTCAGGTCTGTCAGGATCCGAACCCACTACTTTCGGATACAAAGTGGAGCGTCCAGCCGTTACACCAAACCAAAGCGGCCCCCTTTCTTTTTTACATCTTCTATATTAAAAATTACATTACAAATACATTATTTACTAGATCTCTACCTACGTTGTATAAATGACAGAAGAACAGTAATAATTCATATGAGTATTATTGGGATAATAAAATCTAATATACTAGCCAGCAGATAATGGACGAGCTGCAACTTGAGAGAAAAAGTAAAATAATAGGATAGATTCGACAGCATAGCACTGGGGACACCATTATAAGCGCTCCGTCCCCATCCTCAGCAGCAAGCGAAGAGTTATAATTCCGATGGCACCAGTAACCGCCTGGTTGTACATCCGTCTCGCTTATCATCTAATAAGCGACTCCAGACGGTAATGTGTTGATCAAATATTTAGGTAGCAGCCGAGACAGACAGACAGACAGACAGACAGACAGACAGACCGACCGACCGACCGACCGACAGACAGACAGACAGACAGACAGACAGACAGACAGACAGACAGACAGACAGACAGACAGACAGACAGACAGACAGACAGACAGACAGACAGACAGACAGACAGACAGACAGACAGACAGAGATAGAGACAGAGATAGAGACAGAGACAGAGAGAGACAGAGAGAGACAGAGAGAGAGACAGAGACAGAGAGAGAGACAGAGAGAGACAGAGACAGCGAGAGAGAGAGAGACAGAGACAGAGAGATAGAGACAGGGAGAGAGACAGAGAGACAGAGAGAGAGAGACAGAGACAGAGAGAGAGAGAGAGAGAGAGAGAGAGAGAGAGAGAGAGAGAGAGAGAGAGAGAGAGAGAGAGAGAGAGCATTCATATAATCAGAAGCATACTGAACTAAACTTGTCTTAGAATTTGAAATATTTTTGTTGGAAACAAATTGACTCGGGAAAGATTCTCTCGGTCAAAACCCGGTCAGTTAAAAAGCATGCCAAGTAATTTCTACAGCTCACGGAGATTTGAGTTTTTGAACAACGGATCAACATCATGGCACACGGGTAGTAACTCATAAGTGTTTCGTTCTTCTTCTAACTCAAGTCTGAGTCCGAAGAAGCTCATCCCAGTGCACAGGCTCTGTAGCACCGGCGAGGATCCTGAAATACTTTGGGTAGATTTTTATTCCAAACTTTGCCCATGCAGCGCCGTTAGGCTACTCTTTTCGATTTCTAACTGCCAAGGCATTTTTCTACGTGAGCAACAATGCACACGGGCGTCCAATCTCACTACCCAGAGACCAAAATTACTAGAAGTCTAAGTCCACGTGAAAAAATCCCAGCCCTTACCGGGGATTGAACCCGGAACCTCCAGCACTCGCGGCAGACACCATGCCTCGAGATCAGGCAGCTCCCAGGCCTCGGAGAGAAGATTTTATAGAGAAACGGGACAGCCAAACAGAGCCAGCTGGATGTTTTGAAAGAGGCGAGGGCTCGAAGACAACGCATCCCAGACGTAAGAAAGAGACTTGTCATAATATTTTAGACATGTAACGAAAAGCAGGAAACGGGAACGTGTTGTGATTACTGGAAAGATCTGTGGAAAAAACAAGACAAGTTAAAACACTACGAGACGATTTTTGACAGCCTTTTGTCATGGCATTGGATAAGGTGTGGGGGTTCGGGAGAGGGAAAGGGGGGGGGGTGTTAGCACACGAAATGACACACTGAGTTTAAGATCTCACGCATGTTTAGTATACACTTTTAAGAATACTGCACAGAGTATGTAGATGACATAATCTGATGTCTTTGAAAACATACAACTGAAATTGTAAAAGAACACATAAACACACAAAAACAAAAAAGACACGCTGACCCCACCTCACCCCCCACCCACACACACACACACACACACACACACACACACACACACACAAAGGCACGTATGTGCACACACCCACTAACTTAAAGTTCAATAGGCAAACTTATAGTAATCTGAATTTTTCGAAACAGGAAACAAAACAACAGTGAATTTTTAAAGTACACACACACGCACACATGTGATGTGCTGGCTGGGTAGAAAGTCACTCACTCACTCACTCACTTGCAATCAATTCTCACCTAGGTAGCGGTTGGGGGCGCCCATCCTTGCAAACTAGAAGAGACACAACTCTGGTTTTACTTCTATCAAACAATGATCAGGAATGCTTGCCCTTGAAATTATAATCTGTTTACATCATCCAGATCAGTGTTTCAAAAAATGTGTTGGGCTCACCGCCCCGTTGTGGTTAAAAAAAAAATCGGCCAGCTCCCACCCCCCCCCCCCCTCCTCTTAGTGTTTTTAAAACCATCAGCATCATGTGCCATGCTAAAAATTATAGTCAGTTTTGAATTTGCATGGTGTGTCGTACTTTCTCTTGACAGTTTTTTTTTTTCTTTTCTTGTTAAAATCTGTGGTTCAGCAAATGCTTTGGAAGCCTCTTGAATGTTTCATACTAAGAGCTGTGCACTATCTATAGGAGTGCTTCTCATTGCTCCGTGCGTTATTCGTATTATTTGAACATCGTATAATTAGTTCATCTTGGCTGCTTCTGGCGCCCAAATATGTTTCATCCATGTTGTCATTACAGCGAGTCTTTTGTATAGCTTTTGATTGGCCGTGAGTTTGGCTTCATGGTGAGTCGCTTGTTTAATGTGCCCCCCCCCCCCCTTTCCCGTTTTTCCCCTTCTCCTTTTCCCATAATAGGTAGATCCATGATGTTGGTTGGGTTTGTAACAAAAGGAATATTATTTTATTGCGTGGAAGAGAGAAAATATAATGTTCCAATAAGTTTTCATTGTTTTAGTTTTTTGACTGATATGAAAAAGCTTTTGTATGACCAGTTGTCGGCAGTATTGACCTTGTTATTACAGAATGTTGGAAGGCGTAACAAAACCTGTCATTCCACAACGAATTTCGGACGAACCTAACGTGTAACCCAGCTCTAAAACCCACTGTACTAACACATACACAACTTAGGTGTGTATAACTACACAAAAAATACTTATATTCGTGTGAGCTACTGGCTTTGCGGAGACTGTATTCTGCTTTTTTTTGGTCACAGGGTGGTAGTGATTGACATTTCGCGTCTTCAAACTAAATCCTTTTGACTTCCATATATTGTTAAGCATGGCAAATGCTTGATTTGATTTGTTTTGTTTATTATTCTTGATGTTGCACCCTTTTCAGAATCTAGATAAGGAGTAACTTAACTTTTGAGGTATATACAATCTTTAAATTTCTCTATTGCTTCATCGTTTAAGATAATTAGATTTTCTGTTTTGAAATTATCTCTCATTATTTTAGTTCTACTGATGTTTGAGTCCTATCTTAAGGGCTGTTGTTGGATGTCACATGACGGCTGGATATAAGGCTGATGTCATCTGCGTAGTCCAAATCCTCTAAAACAGAGGTGAGTGACCACTTGATGCTTCTTTTTCTAACTCGTGTAACTTCCTTCATCAGCCAGTCAATGGCTAAATTGAGCAAAAATGGGGGGATAGTATGCATCCCTGTCTGACTCTTGTGTTTGCAAAGCGTGGTTTTTGTTGGCACGAAAATGAAGCAACTATGGGGTGACCAGCTTGCTGAGAAGTTGAAATAATGATTACCTGATACAACACGCACATACGTAACCTAACATATTCATAGTGTAACACACAAGAACTGGGTACTCACTCTCTGTTCTGTAGAGTGCCGTGGAAGGTTGTGAACACGTCATCATCGTCTGAGATATGCTTCTTGGTCGACCAGGTTGTGTGGAGTTTTGAATGTCCTTCTTTGAGCGCTGCCCTGTCAGTGTCTGGCTTTGGTGATCGGGAACGGGAGCGATGTTTGTGTCGACGATGACGCCGATGCTCATGCGCTACAACCGGCGACAGATTATTTGATGATGGTGCCGACATTGTCTGCGAAGCTCAGCACAAACTAGAAGATGGGAATAAAAGATGAAACAAATTGATCAAAGCATTAAATGTTATTGTAATTGGGAAAATTAGGGAAGCTCTACACAAACCGGAAAACAGAGAAGAAGGAATCGTGCGCTGAGACAGAGAGGGCCTGTTATAGATAGACATACAGACAGAGACAGGTAGGCACAGACAGACAGATGGACGGACCTATATGGAACGGCGGGTAAGCGGACGAGTGGATGAAGGGTGGAGGGACAGACTGAAAGACCGATAGACAGACAGACATATATACAGACGATCAGACCATCACTGAATATTAGGAAGGTCTTTGCTCAATACTAACAGACCCTGAGTGAATATCGACAGGCCTTGACTCAATACCGACAGGTCTTGACTTAATACTGACAGGCTTTGACTCAATAATGACAGGCCTTGACTCAATACTGAAAGACCCTGACTGAATACTAACAGACCCTGATTGAATACCGACAGGCCTTAACTCAATACTGACAGGCCTTGACTCAATACCGAGAGGCTTTGACTCACTACTGACAGGTTTTGACACAATACTGACAGGCCCTGATTGAATACTGATTGAATACTTATTGTTCCTCTCCTGGGTTGTAGTAACACTTTATGGAGGAGCATCAAACAGGTGAACATCACAGAAACGCCATTCAGTTCCATATAGTATAGACGCCATTCAGTTCCATAGAGTATAGACGCCATTCAGTTCCATAGAGTATAGACGTTTTAGGGCAGCCGACATTTTCGTAGTAACCTGAGTCTGGGCCCGGATGGGAATATGCCATTACTGAAATATGCCATTACTGACAGGAGAACAAATGCGGTGTCACCTATCTCGTAACGTTATCATGAATGGATTTGCTGGCGAATTATCGGACAATCAAGATAGAAGTAACACTAGATGTCCAAAATTGTTTCAACTGGTCCATTACGTCTTCTGCATGGCAAACTATAATCACAATGAATAGTGTCGACAAAGAGCAGAGAAAACATCTTGGGGGAAAGAGGGAGGGGGAGGAAGTAGATCGAAGGTGTTATCTTAGTTTAAGAGCCATGTAATAATAGTAGAAATAATAATAACAATATCAATAATAATAATAACAAGATAATGGCAGATATCGGCCTCGACATTTTTCAGATGGGTAGCAAATGATGAGGTAAACCTCTACTACAATATAAAGATGTGTGCAAGCCGGACATGAATGATACATGTAATGAGGTGGACTAGTGGGAAGAAAATATCATGGATCATGTTGTGTGGAGGGCATCAGAGGAAGGGAATGAGAAGAAAGGAAGAAATAATTACAGAAAGAATGAGAGCAGGGTGTCTGAGAAGAAACGTACTAAAAACAAATGTAGACAACAGAGGTAATGAAATCCCATGCAATAATCGTGAAAGACTTTTCTTAACGCGGACGGGTCTTGCTTCTCATAGCACACTATAACACTTATCATCTGGAAAGATGGAAAGGTGCCAGCCGAAGCACTCATAATGCTGTGATAAATGGTAAATAAATATAATGACATACTTTAAATAGGATTAAATTCATAAAGCAATACTTTGAAGAGAGTTTCTATACATGGTTGAAGTAGGCTGTTTATGTCTCTTTACAAAATTACTGTGGACAGGGGGGAGGAGAGGGCTCAAGTGGCCTGAGTCCAGACCTTTCCGCTCTTCTAAGTGGTGTATTGTGCCATGGGGCACAATTCCGCTCGGATTATGAGAATTTTAAGTTGGATTAGAGAGATTAAATCACATTTCAGGAAAATATGGGGATTGTATGTGTCTGGTTGTGTATAATTTATAAAAACGAAGGTCTAAGTGAATTCAATTAGGAACAGATGGCTGAAGGATTAGTATACCGGGATCATGCTTCATGAGACCTGGAGTCTAATCTAATCCCTCTCTATATCAAGATTCTCTTCTGCATTCTGGTAAAGGAAATACATGATAATGACTAATCCTGTACACAGAGAAGATGATACTTGGATTCTTCTTCTTTTATCCTACATACCTTTAGGCGTCGCAAAGAGGAGCTAGATGTTGCTTGCGTTAATGTCATATTGAGTGTCTGTAGTGTAACTATTACCACCCACCCCCAATCCCCCTAACCCCTTTCTTGGTCTGCATCTAGACTTAAATTCTCGTGTAGTACGCTCTAGCTGTTGCCACATTTTGTTCCACTCTGACCGAATGACCAAATCACACTTTTCTTTGATGTTTTTATGAAATCATTTACCACTGTTGTGCCCACTATTTCTCTTAGTTCTTCGCTTGCGACTTTTTTTTTTTTTTTTAATTTTTTTTTTCCTGCCGCATTTTTTATACATTTCATCTCACCTGTCCAAATGTTGCGTTTAAGTGTCTTTAGGAGTGTCCATTAAGATAGCATAAATAGCTCATTTATCAACTACTTTGTGTGTGTGTGTGTGTGTGTGTGTGTGTGTGCGCGCGCGCGCGCGCACGTTGATATTTTGTTGCATTAAAAGTGGCGCTTTTTTGTATTGTACGTTGTTCTAAATTCTTTTTTGTTTGTTTCTATTTCTCTTTCCAGTTCACCATCCTCTGTGAATGCACAGCCTAGTACCTCTTCTTCTTCGCGTTCGGTTTCGTACGCTCAGATCAGACAATTTACATAACTCGTTAGAAAAAGCTCACATAAGATTTTTAAGCTTTCTACAATATTTTGTTGAGATAACTGGAGAAAGATAAAAGGAAGGTGGTCACTGTTAAAATTTAAAATACAAAAGTAATATTTCGTCAACAAAAATTATGATTTCGTACAGATATTTTGTTCACCTGTTCAGAAGCGTACACTGGAAATTCTGAGTGCACAATGCTATTGCGACAGCAATACTGCATTTTAATTTGAATCTACTGTGTGCACATTACCATTGTGACAGCAAGGATGCATTTTAATTTAAATCTACTGTGTGCACATTACCATTGTGACAGCAAGGATGCTTTTTACTGTAAATCTACTGTGTGCACAATACCACAGTGACAGCAAGGATGCATTTTAATTTAAATCTACTGTGTGCACATTACCATTGTGACAACAAGGATGCATTTTACTGTAAATCTACTGTGTGCACAATACCATTGTGACAGCAAGGATGCATTTTACTGTAAATCTACTGTGTGCACAATACCACAGTGACAGCAAGGATGCATTTTACTGAAAATCTACTGTGTGCACAATACCACTGTGACAGCAAGGATGCATTTTACTGAAAATCTACAGTGTGCACAAGTGTTTAGTGTTTACAACAAAACTCAACGAGAATTATCGATAGGGTAATTTCAAGTTGTCTCTACATCACTGGTTCTCAACCGTTCAAATGCCGCGACACTTTGATACAGTTTTCCCATGTTGTAGCGACACTTTGTTACAGTTTTCCCATGTTGTGGCGACACTTTGATACAGTTTTCCCATGTTGTGGCGACACTTAGATACAGTTTTCTCATGTTGTGGCGATACTTTGATACAATTTTCCCATGTTGTGGCGACACTTTGATACAGTTTTCCCATGTTGTGGCGATACTTTGATACATTTTTCCCATGTTGTGGCGACACTTTGATACAGTTTTCTCATGTTTTGGCGAAACTTTGATACAGTTTTCCCATGTTGTGGCGATACTTTGATACAGTTTTCCCATGTTGTGGCGACATTTTGATACAGTTTTCCTATGTTGTGGCGACACTTTGATACAGTTACCCATGTTGTGGCGACACTTTGATACAGTTTTCCCATGTTGTGGCAATACTTTAATACAGTTTTCCCATGTTGTGGCGACACTTTGATACAGTTTTCACATGTTGTGGCGACACTTTGATACAGTTTCCCATGTTGTGACGATACTTTGATACAGTTTTCCCATGTTATGGCGATACTTTGATACAGTTTTCCAATGTTGTGGCGATACTTTGATACAGTTCTCCATGTTGTGGCCATACTTTAATACAGTTTTCCTATGTTGTGGCCATACTTTGATACAGTTTTCCCATGTTGTGGAAAAAGGAAGACAATCATGATGGTGAAGGAAATGGGTAAAGCTGTTTCAGGCATTTATTCAAGATATATACCGGTGTCTCAGTGGCGAAGTGATCAAGCCGCTTGCCCTGCGTTCTGAATGTCATGGATTCATTTCACGGGTTCGTTGCTCAGGTCACTAGACTAGTTTGTACGGAGATCCCGAGAGATCGTCGTCGTAGCTACGATGTTGGTGCTATATGCAGACGGCCCGCTGGTCTGCGAAGAGAAACAGAACCGTAAGTGATAAAACAGTGAAAATTAGAAGACCCATTTCAACCTTGGAGGAGCATCGGCTGTTTGGTCATGGCCATGTAGCAGGTCCTTTGCTGAAAGTCGCTCTCATTACGGTCTGTATGAAAAAAAATTGTTTCTCGCCAGCTCTCCTTCATCGTGTACTTTCATATTCAAGGAGTCACTTATATCCCTTGCCCCTACTCTTGGTGTTCGGCCCCTGCCCCTCCTCTCTGGTACCATGCCTTCTGCTATTATTTTTTTCAATCCGCTATGGCGCTTGATATGATCAACATATTTTAGCTTCTGAGACAAGTTGCCGTTTATTAGCCAATCTTTCTTAATGTTCATATCTTTTAAAATGTCAGTAATACTTCTCTTCTTTATCCGTGATATTCTGAGAATCTTTCTATATAGCAAGCATTTCAGCTCAAAAGCCTCCTTTTTCTTCATTTAAGGAATGGGAGATAGTCCTCTTTTTCGTCCATGATATTCTAAGAATCCTTCTTTAATATCTCAGCTCAAAAGCCCCTGTTGTCTTTCTTATGGACTATGAGATAACCCATGACTTATATCTGTTTGTTGCTACAGGAAAGATGCCTGCTCTCAAAATAAACATTTTGATTTCCTTGCTGGTGGTTAACCATAAACTTGTAATGCTGTTTAAAACGACAAATTAACTAAATTTTTACAGGCCACAAATGCGGAAGTCTGTTTGCAACATCTTCTAAAGGATACACCAGTAACTTGTATTTACTCTTCCTTTCTGATGACCTGGGGATCAACAGATCCTTTTATCGTAATAGCATAGACGTGTACTCTCCAAGGAATTAAAAAATACTAATGTTTTCTTAAAAACATGCGGCTGAGTTATCTCGAGGCAGGGTGTCTGCCGCGATTGCGCGAGGTCCCGGGTTCAAGCCTCGATGAATTCTGGGATTTTTCATGTGAACTTCTAGTAATATCCCCTGGTCTCGAATAATAAGACCGGACGCCCGCGTGTATTGTTGCGCACGTAAAAAATCCTTTGGCAGTTGAAAATTGAAAAGAGTAGCCTAACGGCACTGCCGGAGCTAAATTTTGAGTTTATAATCTACGCATAAAGTATTTCAGGATCCTCACCATTGCAGTTTCTTCAGACCCAGGCTTGAAGTAGAAGAAGAAGGGGGCACTTATGGGTTACACCCATGTTCGATGATGTTACACTTATGGGTTACACCCGTGTGCCATGATGTTACACTTATGGGTTACACCCGTGTGCCATGATGTTACACTTATGGGTTACACCCGTGTGCCATGATGTTACACTTATGGGTTACACCCGTGTGCCATGATGTTACACTTATGGGTTACACCCGTGTGCCATGATGTTGTTACACCTATGGGTTACACCTGTGTTCGATGATGTTAATTCGTTGAGTAAATATAAACATAGTATTGCTAACCACACCTTTCAGACCAACACTGAGATAGTTTAACCAGCTTGTTGAGAAAAAAGAGGTTGAGAAAAGTACAGTATTTAATGTAAGTTAGGTTAGCCAGTTAACGCACAGTGAGTTGTTTCGTACTGAAAGATGAGGACGTTTATCAAATGTTTAAAAACAAAAGTATTTAAAATGACATGAAAAAAAAAATTAAAACCCTATAATATATCATCCCTTGCGGGAATTACCAATATAAGTTTTTGTTTTTCTCCGTGTGATCCATTCAAATTAAAAGGTGACTTCTATGTGATTAACCTTGTATTCCGCGCGTTCCGCAGAACAGAGAAATTCTTTTACAATGCATTCATTGATAAATTCAAAAGAAGACGGACAAGATGTTTTAGTCGAGGTTTCCACATCACAGCAATCAAACTTGCTCCGCTTCAGTGCCAGTTAAAAATCACATGAAATGTCTCTCACTTTGGCAATTTGAAAAACTGGTGAACAAAAAACTAGTCCCGCAACTATCCAAAAATATGTCCGTGTATGATTTTTAAATAAGGAATTTCCAGGAAACAAGGAAGAGGAGGTCGGGGAGGTGCCACACTCTCCCATTCTTAGGAATATTTAATCCTCTTTGAAGCTTATGTTTCTTAGCCTGTGATCCACTACGAAACAAATATTTCCAACTGACTTCACATTTTTGTTTTCCTCTCATTCATGAAAATATAGGAAAACAACCTGATGATGTGTGTATTGTACCTTGTGGCGAAGATATTTGTGTAGACACCATAAATTTTTTTTAACTTCCACTTGACTTGACTTCCTTGTATTCTACTCAGGATTTTCTCCGGATTCTGTTTAATTACTTCTTTAGTCTAGACATTTCAAAGGCTTAGTCTGGCTGACTTTGTGAAGTACATAATGAGTCAATTCATGTCTTCTGTCTGATGTTTTGGTTAAGATCATCAACATGTTTTGTTTTGCAATCCAGTATCTGTCGAAACTGAGGGCAAGCATACGTGGTCCAGCCGAAAGACTGTTCCTATTTTGGGAGCCTTAGCAGTGAGTTCGAAACTATATCACGAAATTATTAGTAGCTAATGATTTTGATGATGTTCAAC
Organism: Candidula unifasciata; assembly: GCA_905116865.2. Classification (NCBI taxonomy): domain Eukaryota; kingdom Metazoa; phylum Mollusca; class Gastropoda; order Stylommatophora; family Geomitridae; genus Candidula; species Candidula unifasciata. The sequence goes on along the minus strand of CAJHNH020001403.1, from coordinate 5,886 downwards.
CACATCAAGACAGAGTGATTAACACCGGTTATAGATAGTGTCACCTTTTGGATGAGGATCAGCCAGGGACAGGGTCCAAAAAAAAAAAACCGTACAACCAATTGGTTAGGTTAAATTAGGGCCACCGGCAACAGCCAGTGTGGGGCTTTAAAATAAAGAAAAACAGCATCTCACATTGGGACACATTACAGTAAAATATTAGTAGTCAAATTTGTATAATTGTTTCCACTACCAGTCCATAATCGATGACGTTTTGCAATATGAATTCAATTTAAAAAGCAGTTAGTATTTGCGCGGAGACCGGGTGACGAACTCCTTGTGGTCCGGGTTCAATTCCGGGGGTAGGCAGGAAAGCCACATTTTCTCCCAGATTACGGTATTTACAATGGAATCAAGGCCGAAAGGTTGTCATATCCATAATACTGAGCCTAAGGGTTAACAACTCATGGCTTCTGGATACTAAAACAAACAAACAATATACAATGTCCATTCTAATGTGTGGAGGTACATCGTGGACAATTAAAAGACTGACACTAGACGTAGCCGAGATATGGTTATGCTGATGAATGTCGAGAAAATATTTCATCATCATCATTAGTTCTCTTTACGCCTAGTGGCACATGAGGCTTCAGAGATGACTTTCCATGCGTTACTGTCTTGTGCAATCTTCAGTGCAGTTTTCCATGTCTGAGATGCCGCACTCAAGTCACTTTCCATTGTTCGTCTCCATGTTGTCTTTGGACGCCCCGACTTCCAGAAACCATTTCTGAAGTTGGTTCGACGTCCAGTAGACTTGTTTTCACATCATGGGCTTCCTTACGGCTTTCAACAATGTTGTTTATGCTGACAGAGGGACTCTGTCCAAGGACCGCCGGACGTTTAGAGGGAAAATATTTAACAGAGAGAAAATGCAAACAAACACTGTATCTGCTTTTGTCTCATACCCGTAGGGCCGTATCAGGATATATGAGGCTCCTGCGAAGTCACTTATTTAACGCCCTCTTTTCCCTCGGCTGAACTTAAGCATAAATATTTGTTTACAGGCTACCAACAGCAAATTGTGCAATTTACTTCAGTTTAAAACTGTTGAACTTTCAACTTAACGGAATACACAACAAATGTGCAAGTTGAAGTCCTAAATAAAAAAAAAAAAAACCGTATGTCAAAGTCGAGGTTTTAATAGAGCAATGATGAGCAATACAAGACGAAAACATCATAAGTGATAAAAGCAATAAATACTGAATTTTTTTTTAAAAAACTACTAGTTATATTTTACCGCTCTTAGAACTGTGCTGCCCTGTGCAGCTGCACATGTTGCACGTGACCTAAATACGACGCTTCATGTTTTTATTATTATAATTCCTAAAGACATCTGATTTGATTTGATTCAAGAACCGTCATCACAGCACTCGGGGCATTCCCATAATCGCTCTGTCCCCATCTTCAGCAGCCAGCGAAGAGTTCCGATACTAATGGTGCCTGTAGCATTCTGATTGAACATCTGTCTTGCCTTTCCTCTGAGCCTCGAGCATCTGCCAGAACCTCTCGTCACTCCCCGCTGCATCAATCTCACCAGACTGTGGCGATCAATCTGCTTCTCCGAATTGTACACGCTCTCCCACAAGGCACTAACCACGTCTTCCTTATCATATATATGTATTCCACCAAGTTGTGCATAGCAGGCCAGTCTGTCTGCCTGTTCATTTCCCAACACACCGGCGTGCCCTGGTGAAAAAATCCAGACAATACTCCTCACTCGTGTCCTCCGCAGCGAAGCTCCTAAAGACAAATAACTGACACTCTACAACAGTAGCCTCTTAGTCTTCAAGGAGCGCCCCCCCCCCCCACCTCTTTAGTGTATGGCAAAACCTGCCAAGCCCTCTATTCCCCCCCCCCCATGCCCCCCTTCACCCCTCCCAGTCCAACCTAGCGAAAACTGATTTGGAAAAAAAGAGGCGAAATGTGTTGTTAATCTATAGTTCAATACAGGTGATTGCGTGTGTTTTGGCAATGGACTTCGTTGTGTTGATTTTAACAACTCTATCAACAAGAGCTGGCCGTTAAGTAACAATGTCAAATTACTGAACGTTTATATTGCATACTTAAATCACACAGGTCATAAATAACGGTCAATGCACAAACTGCTCAAAGAAAACTAAAATTTCATTTCGATTTTTGTTGTCTTAATAGTTTAAACGTATTTTATTTTAATAAAACTATTTTTAAAAATATTTAAAAAAGCATGTGAATATACTGTATTTTTACAAGAACAAATGATTTTTTTTAACTAATGTATCCAGGACACTCATATCTATCCATGTTTTAGTTCCTGCAGCATGATGATATCAAAGTCATAAATCAGTCTCTCCAGTACAGTCTCTGACCGGCGCTCAACACTCAGGGAAAGCGAGACTTATATACAGCCAGAAAGCTACAGGCGCCATCGGAAATGGAACGCTTCACTTGCTTCTGAACATGGGGACGGAGCACTTATGGAGGTATCCCGAGTTCTGTGAAGTCGATTCTTAATTCAACATTTAACAAGTACAAATAAACTCAATTTTTAAAATTGTTTAACACCCCCCCCCCCCCCTCCTTGCCACCAACCATCTTGTGGAATTTCCTCATACCCATCAACACCCCCCCCCTCCCTCCTTGCCACCAACCATCTTGTGGAATTTCCTCATTCCCATCAACACCCCCCCCCCTCCTTGCCACCAACCATCTTGTGGAATTTCCTCATACCCATCAACCCCCCCCCCTCCTTGCCACCAACCATCTTGTGGAATTTCCTCATACCCATCAACACCCCCCCCTCCTTGCCACCAACCATCTTGTGGAATTTCCTCATACCCATCAACACACCCCCCCCCCCCTCCTTGCCACCAACCATCTTGTGGAATTTCCTCATACCCATCAACACCCCCCCCCTCCTTGCCACCAACCATCTTGTGGAATTTCCTCATACCCATCAACACACCCCCCCCCCCCTCCTTGCCACCAACCATCTTGTGGAATTTCCTCATACCCATCAACACCCCCTCCCCCCCCCTCCTTGCCACCAACCATCTTGTGGAATTTCCTCATACCCATCAACACCCCCCCCCCTCCTTGCCACCAACCATCTTGTGGAATTTCCTCATACCCATCAACACCCCCCCCCCCCCCCTTGCCACCAACCATCTTGTGGAATTTCCTCATACCCATCAACACCCCCTTCCCCCCCTCCTTGCCACCAACCATCTTGTGGAATTTCCTCATACCCATCAACACCCCCCCCTCCTTGCCACCAACCATCTTGTGGAATTTCCTCATACCCATCAACACCCCCCCCCCCACCCCCACCCCCACCACCAACCAGGTACAAGATCACTGAGATAAAGTGTACAGTGTGTGGGATAGGAGACAACTATCCGCGCTTGAAAACAGTTGAATGCTACAAATGGCAGAAATAACTAGTTAGTGGTATACAATTATAATTAGACTATTGGCGTTCATTTGACCATAATGTTAAAATGAAAGGGGATATTTTGTAGATCACTAGAGAGCAAATCCAAGGGGGTGAGGGAGTTTCTGTTACGCAATGTCAAATATGCTTGCCACGAACTGTGAAGATAGGACAATCGTAACAAAGGGGTTGTGAACACTGTTATTCATTTTGAGATAGAAGGTTCGATTCCAGCTGCGGGTGATTTGGCAACAGGGTGTGTTGTGTTGATTTTGACAATTGTGTCAACAGGATCGGCCCTATCAGTGAAAACAGCAAAATCGTCATCCTTTAGCAGGTCCTTGGCAGAACGTCGCTCCATCACAGTATGCCTGAAAGAAACTCGGTCTCTCGCCAAATCTCCCGCCTCAGGTACATTTATATTCAAGGAGTCACTAATATCATGAACCCATCTTTGTGTTGGTCGGCCCCTGCTCTCCTTCATGGCACCATGAATTCTGATATTTTTTTTCCAATTTGCCATGGTGCTTGATATGACCAAATTTGTTTAACTTCCGAGACAAGATGCTGTTTGTAAGCCAATCTTCTTGTGATGTTCAAATTTTTTTTTAAATGCCAGTTTTCTCCTCTTTTTCGTCCATGATATTCTAAGAATCCTTCTTTAATATCTCAGCTCAAAATCCCCTGTTGTCTTTCTCAAGGACTATGAGATAACGATGATTGTAACAACTGGAGAGGCATCACCCTGCTTTCGATACCAGGGAAACTATTTTGTAGTATGCTACTAGAAAGATTGAAAAAATCCATAGATGAAAGATTAAGGGAAGAACAAGCTGGTTTTAGATCCAAGCGGTCATGCATAGACCACATCTTTACTCTTAGAATAATTGTTGAAGATTCTACAGACTTCCAATCGAAATTATTGATCAACTTTATCGACTTCCAAAAAGCCTTCGACAGTATCCATCGTCCAACACTCTGGAAATTGCTTAACATCTATGGTTTCCCCATCAAATATATCAACATCATAAAATCTTTTTATAATGAAACACGATGCTGTGTAAGAACCGATTCCGGCAATTCTGATTGGTTCCCGGTGGAAACAGGAGTGAAGCAAGGCTGTGTCTTATCGCCGATGCTTTTCGGTATAGCAATCGACTGGGTCATGCGCAAGTGCATAAATAACGCAAATTTAGGCATTACATGGGTTGACAAAATTCTGGAAGACCCAGACTTCGCCGACGACATAGCACTCCTGAGTTCAGAACACACAGACACCCAAGAAAAAATCAATCGACTCCAGAATTTCTCAGAACAAATTGGACTCCAAATTAACACCGCAAAAACAAAAATTCTAGACCTTACCAACAGTTCAGTTGATATCACGCTGAACAACAACAGCCTCGAAAAAGTCAACAGTTTCACTTATCTAGGGAGCAAGATGTCATCTACAGGAGATACCGCACCAGAAATACCATTTAGAATAGCACTGACATCTAGTGCCTTCAATAAACTGTCCAACATCTGGAAATCAAAGACACTTAGCAAACACACAAAACTCAAGATCTTCAATTCTTGTGTGATTCCAGTACTAACCTATGGATGCGAGAGCTGGAAATCAACGAAAATTCTAGACACAAAATTAGACAGTTTTGAAAATAAATACCTTAGAAGAATACTAAATTTCAAATGGTCAGATTTCCGAACCAATACACAAATAAGGCAAGAATCCAGGCAAGAGTATGTGTCTAATTTTATACGAAAACGCCGCTGGAACTATGTCGGCCACGCCATTAGAATGGATAAATCAAGACTTCCTTACCAAGCCCTCATTTGGACACCACAGGGGAAAAGATCTCGTGGAAGACCAAGGGAAACCTTACGTAGAACTATCATCAGGGAAGGCTCGCTCATGGGCCACTCAAACATCCAAGACCTACAACAGATTGCAACGAACCGCCATGCATGGAGAGTCATGACTGTAATGTTGTGAATTCCCGGGGAAACCCCAGAGAGTTCCCGATGGGGAGAAAAAGGTCGGAGGACCCGTGAGAGAAGAGAAAAACGGGAGAAGTGAGTCTCGTGTGTCTCATGGTAAACGAAGTGAGAGACACAAGAAAAGCGTGAGACGTGAACGGAAGACGTGAACCGAGAGACTGAAGTAAGACAGTTGAAGTTCTGCCCTGACTGAGAGAGGACGCGTGAATGAACTCCTGAGAAGAATAAATGATTTGTCAAGTGAACGTTATATTTCAATAGGAGGACTGAATGTTTTTCCATACGTCGTAATGTCAGATATCAGAGTCCATGAAGTATAGATGGATGGTTCGAGAGGCGCTGATAGATTCCTGTAGTGTGTGGGAAGTCCGTCCAGGTCGCTAGATTCAGCCAAGCAAGTCGAGCACGAGGAAGCATGAATGTATGTTTGCGATAACTGG